>WAAG01050096.1:3796-61816 GCA_013390105.1 Tichodroma muraria | reverse complement strand
GCTGTTTAGAAAAGTAGCCAAAACCACCCAGACCACACCACCACCAAACCAAGGACTGTGAACTTTAGGCTAGTGAAATACTGCACAAGTTTCAGACAGAGCAGATCATAACAGTTTCCTCAAAATTAATCATGAAAGAAAAACAAACAAAACTTGCATTTTTTTTTCTTCAGTAACTGGAATATCTACATCATAGCTAGAGGGGCTGCTTGAGGTCACTGTTAAATTAAATACTTTTGCACACCAGCTTATGATCTGAAAACCAATTCAATGATTTCTTGAGCTGCTGCTATTCTATCTTTACAAGGGAAAAAGTTTAATTAAATGCCCTATCTGTTCTTAAAATGACACAGAGGTAGGACCTCTGTGATTTAATAGAGGATAGTGGGAACTTTGTGGGGAGTAAAGGGAGGAACAAGGTTTATTCCCTCACTTCCAAAATCTGATAGCTCTGACTGCTATTTCTCCTCTTTATATTTCTTAAAATGCTTTTACCCTACTGATCTGTGTAACTAACACCAGCAATATCTTGGGCTGTGTGGTTTATATATCCATTTTTAAAGGACACACTTTTTTTGGCATGACTAATGTGGGTCCTGCAGGAGCAAGCTCATTTTTTAAACCCTATCATTAAAGACGCAATTCAAAGGTCCCTGAAGATATACTTCAGGGGATCCCATTATGAATTATGACAAGAGGGTTCTCTCTTTGTCCTAGCCTGCCATTCCTTGCAAAACCACTCTGTACTTTGGCTTTTAGAATGTTGCAGTGCGTAACATAAACACTGGGTAGTGAATGAACACGATATGCTGCCCATTTTTGCCAGTATGTTGTCTAATCTACCCATAGAATCACTGAGGTTGGAAAAGACCTTCAAGATGGGGTTCAACCTTTGGCCAAACACCACCTTGCTAAACTGTAGACTGTCATTTCCCGAGCCCTTCCAGGGATGGTGACTCCACCATTTCTCTGGGCAGTCTGTTCCAATGCTTGACAACTCTCTCAGTGACGAAGTTCTTCCTGATATCCAACCTGAAGTTCCTGTGGTCCAGTTTGAGGCCATTTCCACATTTGCTTTCTTTAGTTGCCTGGGAGAAGAGATAATATTCTGATAGAGTCTTGGGTTCTTAATCGAAGAAAGGTGGATATGCTTCCCTTGAAATTTTCTCTGAACCTTCCAAGACTCTATAAGTAATAAAAAAAATCTAAATGTTAGAAATGGTTTTGTTTAGGTTATACATGTAAATGATTCAAATATCAAACTATGAAATTGCTGGTGTGTACAAACATATTAGGTATAGATAACGTGAGAAGTACAGGAACACTGAGGAAATAATTGTGAGGATAATCATGCATATTAAAAAAATCAGATTCCTTTACATTCAATTTGATGTGAAGGTTCACATTCCTTTCACTCCTCTGAACAGAATTATCCATCCCTAATAATTATTTTATTGTTAAAACAGTAACATGCAATTACCACTTTATCTGGCATTTAAGAATGAGTAAGGAGAACCATTGTTCTTGTAACTACTCATCTGAAAGAGAGAAGCTGTGTGTTTAATTTTACTGAAGATGGCAATTACTTCATTTTTGTGTGTGAATTTGAACTCGTGACTCAAAAAGTACCTTCTTCCAGGAAATCTGTAGCTAATTTACTGCTCCAGCAATGTTTGTGTCATTTGTATGCAATTTGCATGTGCTGTAACACAGACAGAGAGCCTTGTGCCAGCCTCAGTAGCTACTCTGCACACTTGTGAAGGCAATAATAGTAAGGCCTTGCAAGTACAGACATCAGCCAGAGCAGTTACAAGACCATCTGCAATTCTACTTATTTCCTCAATATCGGAAGTCTGTGCTGGCATGGTTTCACAGTTGCTTTTCTAGCAATAATAAAACCAGTTCACAAAATGAAACCTCTAATTAGAAAGTGGGGAGGGCCTAAAATAATTAATTGTTAAAATGTATAGGAAACCAGAACGACATAAAGGTTTCACTCTGTAACGGAGAGAAGTCTTCAGCATTTAGTTGCAGAGAAAAAATTTCTTGGAATCCTGACCTAGAGCTAGGCACAGAGGCTGCACAGCAACATTAGGTGCTTGTGCCTGGCTCTGTAAAACAGCAAAATTCAGATGAGGTCAGTGTCCAGGAAGTGTCAGGATTCCCTTTTACAGGTAACATACTGGATAAAAGGAGAGCTGTGCAATTGGCATGTGTGTTCTAATAGTGAAAGGCAAATTTGCTAATTCATTAATGAAGCCAGTAAAGAGAAATGCATTAATAAAAATGCTTTTCATACAGCTAGTTAAACCATAGACAAAATAGCCAGGAAATAATTCATTTTCATTTCAACTTTGAAATTGACATTTTTATGTGTATATACAAAAGGGAGGGTTTCTGTCCCCAGTTTCCACAATCCATATCCCTTACTATATCTTCATTTTCTAACTAACATTTACCACTGAGTCTGGAAAAAACCATACTCTTTAGAAGAAATTAAAGTGTTCAGAAAATGGAAAGACCTACATTCAAACACCTGAAATAGTTCAAAGGCTGTTTTTCAGCAGAAAACTTGACAAAATAGTGTTGACAAGTTTAATATAGTCAGGACTTCCATGAAAAGAGCTTCCATGAAAGACTGATGTTTTTGAAGTGAAGCATAAGGTCATGAACTTTCTACAAAAACATTTTTCTTGAAATGCCTCTATACTTCAGCTCTTTTGGGTCACTCTTGCCTTATGATTTCTTGCCATACTGTGCTAGGGTGTGTGCAGGACACATCAAACCATCGTGTCCTCATTCAGAGATCAAGGGTGTATTTTAAGAACCTGAATAACAGAATGAGTGAGGGGTGAAATGAATGGGGCTGAGAAGGAAGGCCTTTAAGTAAGGGTGGGTACCATCCCTTCAAATCAAATACCAGGTAACAGCTGGGTGACTTTTACAGAGACTGTTTTCCACAGTTTCATTACAGGTTTCATTAACAGTGGTTTTTTTGATCATTATAGAGTTTAGGGTGGGCATGGCAGTCTGTGCTTATGTGCAGCACGTGTTGCTAATTAGTCCAAGGCTAATGGCAGTGAAACCAAGGTTTCTAAAGCCTGCCACACTCAGAGCTTTCAGGCTAGGCTTCTCTTTTCTCCTACTTAAATCCTACCTGCTGCAAACAGTCATAGACCTTGTTCATACCCACCTATGGCTATGAAATTTATATGCACATATTTAGTTTTTTAATTGAAAATACAGTCTGGATTATCAGCAGATCTGGGTGCACAAACTTTGTAAGAGAAATTGTTGCAGCTCCCCATGATCAGCTATTCCATACATTCATATGAATCAGCATGGCTGGCTGGCCCCAGCTAATAACTGCTGGAAGAAAAGCCCTTGCTCTGTTGAAGTCAATAGCAGAATTCCCTTTGACTTGCTGTAATTAGGTTTTTGCCCAAAAAGGCACCTGAAGACACAAACTTCTGTTAAGGTTTTTCTAAGTGCAAGTCGCCAATTTCCAGCATTCCAAGGTCTGAAAGGAAAATGATAAATAAAGAAAAATGCAGTGAATGTCAGATAATAGTGTTCTGCTTAATTATGTAATTGTGACTAGTCTGAATTAAGTAGAAAACTTGTTAATGGACTGCCATTTGGTGTAATGTTGGGAGTCCCAGGACACTGCTTTTATTTGCTCTAGTAATACATCTGTACAGTGCATATCTTCCAGATGTGGCCTCTTCGGTCAGATGATGGGGCTGTGATGTGATTTGCAGCATAATAGGCACACTTAAAAGATCAAGCACAGACTGGATAATTAAGATAGAATGATGGCCCTGTTGGAAACAGGTGATTGTCATCACCTCTGTAATATATGCCAAAATATGTATCATCTTGGATCAATCATAGAATCCCAGAGTTAAGGGTGGAACAGACCTCTAAGATCATTAGTTACAACTTTCAGCCCAGCACCACCACCATGTTCAACATTAAGTCATGTCCTCCAGTGCCATATCCACACATTTTTTGAACACTTCCAGAGATGGAAAATGTCTCTCCTTATTTAGTAGTAAAAACGAATTTTCCTTTATTTCAATAAATATACAAGAGGATTTTTCCTCTTACCATAGGGCATCAAATAATGTTGAATATGTCTTACAATGCTGAATTTTAAAAAATTTGTCTTTTATGGAACTAATGCTGCCAGCTGAAGTTTATTGAAACTTCTAGAATTCTATTCTATTTTTTCAACCAGATCATAACTTTCATAATTTTCATTGAGTATTTTTATTCTAAAGCCTTGGTTGATAAATCTATGGTATAAATCTTTTGCTATAAATCTATCCCTTCTTTTATTAGTCTTCAGTTAGTTGTATTGTGGCTTATTCTTTTCCTGTCTTGTTTTCCTAACCAGGATTGCACATTTAGCAGGTTTGGGACAGCCACAGAAAATCAACTAAATGCATTTTCCTCAGCAATCCCTCTTACCCTCCCTTGGCTGTCTGTAGCAGGCCAATGTGATCTCCACTGGATTTCACCACATAAAACAAAAAAAGCCCTACACTGGTCACAGAAATGTGCTCCATGAACACCAAGAAGCAGTTCTTCCCTAAATGTTAGACAGTTTGTGAGACTTTCAGGCTTTCTATTGATTTTGCAGGAATTAGGTCAGAGCTGCTTTTAATTGAACAAGCTGGCTGCTGCAACTCTCACTTAACTGTAAAAAAGGGCTATTAAAAATTGATATGCAAAGCAAACTTCTGCTTAATTAGCAAGCAGATGAAGTCAGAATAGACAAACCACTATAGTTAATAAAGATGAGGATATGAGTTTCACTGACAGTATAATATGCTCTTTTTTTTTTTTTTTTTTTTTAATGGCTGAAACACTGAGCATTATCCATGTTTCTTGCATGTGGTATTAATAACTGGTTAATTTTCTTTGGGAGAGGTCGGGATAAATTTACAACTGTGCAGATCGGACAAATCACCACACATCAGGAAATCCATTAAAAGGCAGCTCTAATTTTTAAAAGTGTAGTAAAGGTAAATAAAAAGCCCTGGGGTGCAGATAGAAGAAACTCTGGGATTATCTGAAAGGCTTAGTACTGCTCTAAATGCAGTGCCTGTGGAAGGGGCCAGGCAGACAGGTGCAGGCTGCCGTGGTGCCGGCGGTGGCAGAAGGGACACCGGTGGAGCTGTGCCTGGAGCACGTCTCGGGTGGCACTGACCATCACACACACATGCTGGCTGCAGTCTCATCCTGCCTCTGCACCCCTCCAGCTGTGCCCTTGGGGTGCTCTGTGCTCCTGCTCCCTCAACCAGGGCCGTGCTCCCCGGTGGCCAGATGAGGTGAGGTCTGATGTGTTGGGGCTGGAGGAGATCAGGGGTTCTGGGTCACATCTAAACCCCATCCCGAATGACTTGGCTTTGCATCTGCGTGTGAGTGCTGAATTTTAGATCATTTGCTTCTCCCAGTATACGAGTTCTGCCTGAAGTGATATATTATTTATTTAGGTTTATAACAAAGACAAAGGAAAAAAAAGGAATAAATTAATAATATGTGGATTAGCTTATACATTTCAGCTCACAGCTGAGAGAGATGGTAGAGAGCAATCCTCATTTTAAATTCCTTAAGACAATTGCTTTTCTTTCTTCCCCCAAAACCCCAAGCAGTAATAAAGGTTCTGCCATTTATCACTTAGTATTGCACTAGGAAGCCACATGGACCTGAAATTAATGTGTGTTTAAGAGCAGAGTGGCAGACTGGTCAGAGAGTTACACTCATTTGAATGATAGCTTTTTGAGTAAGACATTTTCTGTAGCTGTAATTTCAGTTTTCTTAGGTCCAAGTTACAACAGACTCAGTTTGTTTCTCACTTCCTTCAGCATTTCAAGGTTTTCTAGTTCCACAGCTCATGTGCCAGCCTTGCCTAGTCCACAGCTATTAGGGGACCTTTCCTAGAGAGAAGATTGTACATGCCAATTATTTTTAAAATATGTAGTTTATAAGAGATTTTGACTATCTTATACTTTAAATTGAAAAGTCTGAGATTCAGGTGAAATAAATAAGAAAAATGCATATCTTTAAATATTGAAATACAATGACAGCTGAGAGTGCTTGAAACATTTGAGTGCCTTTATGGCAGTTTAACCGTGTCCATAAATATTTAAAGCAGTGAATTATTTCTTGAAATTTACATTTTTATGTACCATTTTGGTGGAAGAAGTATTGAACAATAAAGATGCTTTCCATAATAATTTCAGCTTTTCAAAAAGTAGCACTTGACTGCGAAAAGACTGGTGGCCTCCATATGA
This sequence comes from Tichodroma muraria, assembly GCA_013390105.1. Lineage (NCBI taxonomy): Eukaryota > Metazoa > Chordata > Aves > Passeriformes > Sittidae > Tichodroma > Tichodroma muraria. Next base: position 55,514 of record WAAG01050096.1, on the reverse strand, counting down.
CTCAGTGAGCTCCCAGCATAATACTGAGCTTTGATATTTCCTACTTCCAAATTAAGGTTTTTAACAGCACAAGATAAGCTAGATCCAACCTATGTCTCTGCACTTCCCAAATAAAAAAAATTAAAAAGAGCTGTGCAGCAGCTGCTGTTACCTTTCAGCTGTGTGTGTGTATACGTAGATATATCTGACTGGTAAGAGTTCCTGTTTCCAGGATGGGATCAATAAGGATAACATGGCCATTTGATTCCTGCTGTAGCTTTTATAAAGGGTTACTCTGTGTAAAATATCCTGGTTTGTTTTTCAGTGGATGATAAGATCCCCACCCCACAGGCAAGCACAGCCAGCAGCTACAGGCATGTTCTGCTCTCTGCCAGTGCCTTCTGCCAGGCTGCAGGAGCCAAAATGTGAAGCAGGGAATGCACTCTTATGAGACACAATAATTTATGCCACTTAGCTTGCTCCGTGGAGCTACATTTGCAGCAGGGAGTAGTTGACAAGATAAAAACATTCAAGTGGCTGGCACAGTCAACAAATGTGCCAGTGATGGGCTGAGACCTGGCAGGGGAGCATTCTGCATTTCTGGAGCTGTCCTGGGTACATTTGAACTCATTCAGTCGACCAAGAAGTAGCAGAGTGGTTTTTAAATTTTTTTTAAATTGAGTTTGAGTATGATTCCCATTGACATTTATTAAAGAAGCTGAATATTTGAGCAAAAGTGAGGCAATAATTTTCATTTTCATTTTTTTCTGTATTCACAAGTGAGCTGGAAAGTAATATTACAGAAGACTACATAAAACACTGACATATTGTTTTCTGTCTGTGTATCATTGTTACTGATAATGATCACCAAATAATAATGATTCAGGCCCTGTGATGGGTTACATGACATTATAATCTGTTTCAATCTGTTTTTCATTTTTAGGATATATTACTTTTCAGATAAACTGTGAACTGAAAATCCTCAAGAAGGGATAGTGGAATGTAAATTTACAAAGTCTAGACAGCCAGCTGAAAACTGATTTTCTACACCTTATGAAGAACTAGACTGTAAACCAAATCTTTATTTAGTCTGAATAGTTCCACAGTTTCCAGCTGGTTGCAGAGAACTGCTGTGCTTTGATTCAGCTGACAATAAAACTAATAATGCACAAATCTTTTTTATCAGGCAACAAGTACAAATGCTTCTCTGTTAAGTAAACTGAAGTAGATAAATCCTTAGCTACACAATCAGCCAGAGCATTTCCACTGTGACAAGGGCTGACTGCATGTGTGTGAAATTTCAAGGGGTGGTGTTCAAGTAGTGTCAATGAGGCACACACAGAAGTTTTCACTGAGGTAGTCACAGCATTTCCAGGAGCAGCTGGATGATATATTAACTCTATTGAATGATGCATTAATTTGGTAGGGCACTTACAGGGCCCAATTCTTACTTTCTAAAAACTCATATTCTTCTGGCTTCCTCTTAATTTTGTTGTGAAGAATAAACTGCAATCTAGACACCATCCTGTACTAGTGGGAAAGAGGATTGTGTGCATTTCCAAAGAATTTTGAAACTTTCTTTTAACCTTTCCTTTTCCCAGATAAGTAGTATCTTAAAGTGAATGTTATTGGTGTGAAGAAAAAAATCACATATGATTGCATGCATCTGTTATGTGAGAAAACACATCAGTATTTTTGATAGCTTGATGCTGTCAACTGAAACAGTTCTAACCCTGGTAATAATTTGGGATCTCCCTCTCTTTGCACAGCTCTTTGCATTAGCAGGTCTCTCTGTGTAGTCACAGACAGATGTGTCACAGACATCTCGCAGTAAAGGGCCCTGAAAGGCAGATGTCATGTTAGATTGATACAGACTGTTATTCAACCTTGTACCCTGCTGAGGTTACCAACTAGGAAAAACAAACACTTTGGATTTTCACTGCAGTGTCCTTTTGCATACACTAAAGTAGGTAGGTGACCTAGAATTTCATGGAAGAGGTTTGAATTTTGAAGGTCTTTGTAACACAAAATGTCACTGACTCCTATTTATGGCTCCCAGCCTGGAGTGGTTTAATCATTTTCTCATGCAGTATTAGTACTTGAAGGCTGTGGTAAGATATCCTCAACATTAAATTTTACTATTAACCAATAGTAATTAACAAAATACGCTAATGATTGCATCTTGCACTCCATATCCAGTCAGATATTTTTACATGTTTCCTGTATGACATTTCATTAAGGAAACCCCAGGCTGACTGTGTTGTTACTCATTAAGATCATCTGCAGACTGGAATGTCAAAGAACCCAAAACAAGATGAGATTTTGTCACTGTTGTGCGTAGGTGGGGTCTCTATCCATCACAGATGTCTAACAGTGCATCTTCCCCTGTTTGCTGTACCACAGGTAGCAGTCTGTGGGGTATTGAGCCACAGGCAAATCAAAGTGATTTGAATGTGGTCCTTTTCTGGGACTGTAATGTCTGAGTGGTGATCCCTGTTGAACAGTCCCAGTTCCTGGCCATGGGGACGACTGGGAGAAGAAGTGGCAACTCTGACTCTCAGTCCTGCCCTGCCATTCAGCATGGGCCCCTCAGGGAACTGCTGGCATCTCCGGCCTCTCAACAGCTCCTGGAGTGTTCTCTTTGCTTGGCTCTCTCAAACCTTCCAAAGTCCCTTGAAGCCACTAAATTTTTTGAGATAGAGCTCAAGGGAAGATTGTTATCTCTACCAAATGTGGATCCCAAGACTGCCAATACATATGAAAATTAAGGTACATCAGGGGGTTGATTAGTAAATCTGTGTGAGTAGAACTGAGAGTATCATGTAAGAATCTCTTTGGGTTTGAGATATAAAAGTCCAAACTGAGAACTGATTTTTTTTTTCAAAATGAGGTAAACAGCAGCTTTGAATAACCGAGTAGCACAGTAATTAGCTCTTACAATTAAAGAGCAATCTAATGTTTCTTCTGTATCTAGTTTTCCATGTGAAGTTTTCACAGCTACAGATAGGAAAGAGCACGAATGAATTCTTTCTCCATGCACTCCTCAATCTGCAAGAAAATAAGTTAGGGTCTTGAGAAAAGAACAGAAAATCACCAGCCATGAAGAAAGCAGACATCACTGCTTCACTTGAAAAAATCATTCAACTGTGTTTGGAATTGCTCCTCTTTTCATTGACTTGTGGTGTTGCAAGCAGAAAGTAATTTTCTGACTCCAAGGATTTTCCAACCAAGTGCAATTTCATTCTCTAGGTTATGGTGCTGGGCACATCCAGAATGGATTTGTGCTCTTTTGTTTTGTGGATTGTGTGCTTTCATTAGAGCTTATGAGAAGTACAGATATGTTGCTTGCACAATATTGCCTTAGGAGAGAGCTTCCTTAGAAAATGCCTGAAGAACTTTTTCCTAATGAAGCGACAGCTGAAAAGATTTCAAGTATTTCTATAAATTGTTAATAAACCACAATTTGGTAGGGAACCATTTTCAAAATTATTTTCCTGGCATATAAAAGTTGTAACAGAAATGTTACATTTTATCCATCTGCCACATGGTGTGTGCTTTTAATAATTAAAATGTGTATTGAAACCTATGTAAACTACAGGGTTTTGGCCTAGATGGTAAAACCATGCTATAAATTGCCCTTAAATGATTTATGATTGATATGTATGGAGCATTTTGCAGAAGATTATTGCATGATATGGATGATTAACAGTTACTCTGTAATGAAATGTGCACTTGTGTATTTTGTAGAACCACTAGATGAGCTGAAGATCAGAAGTCACAGCACTGAACCACTACCAAAGCTGGAAAACAGAGAGAGAGGACACCATGGGACAGCTTCCTCTAGGGAGCCAGGGAAAGCTCAGGAATGGGATGGAACGCCAGGCCCCCCTGTGGTGTCCAGCAGGCTGGGGAGATCCTCTGTCAGCCCAACCATGCTGGCTGGAGGCAACAGCTCAGGTATGTCAAGTAGCAGAGCAGGGAAGAGCCAACAAATCTCTTTGTGAGATGAAGAATCTCTAGAGATACACAGGTGAAGGAAGCATCCAGATTCTTTAGACTTCCAAGTATCTTCTAGATCCTGCCTGTTGACTGCTGCGCTAATAAGGCTTGTGCTGTACTTGTGCTCTGTGCTGGAACAGCTGGGACGGTGGCACAGGATAGAAGCATGTGAACATACTAGCCATCTGCTATAAAAGAAGTAAAAGATTCCACCTGACATTGAAAAAGGGACACTATGGCAAAGACACTCCTAGGATGGCACCTCAGGAAGAAGTTCATAAGTTCAGGTATCACACAAAGTAAAAAAATACACTGTGCAAAAGCAAGGCTGTCTTACTGAGGAGCACAGTGACAGGACACAGGCAGCCTTTGCTTTCTGCTTGTTGCTTGTGCAGAAATTTCTAGAGAAGCGACTATAGATTTCAGAAGTCTCAGATTCACACCTATTCATTTTATTAATCAAAAACGTTTACATACTAAATAGTAAATTGCCATAAACCATGGCATTATAATGCAGTCTTGTTTATAAATTGACTGAGACAAATGGAACTGATAAATGAATAGACATTTATGAAGAGATATCTATGGCCTTTGCATGAGCACTGGATTGGTACTTTTGAGATCTGACAGCTCTCATAAAAGAGTAACTTCATTGCTTATTAGTTGGACTGTGAGAAATATCCACTTTAAGAGCAGTTGGCATATCTAGTACTGAAGCCTCATGGTCAATGTTCAGTAACTATAAGAGCACGAATGATCTGCTCAGACAAGAAATCATTCCTGCCTGAGAGATCTGCTGGGCAGTGAGTGACAGCAAGGTGTTTAAACTGCTGAGTGAGCAGAGATGCTCATCCCTCATCCAGAACATTGCTTCCCTGTGTGATAATGGGAGCCACAATTGTCCCTGAATTGCTGAAAATGACACCTGAAACTCAGGTATAAGTTGAAGAGTCCTTGCTGATGTGAAATGCATTTGCAGCAATCATGTAGTCCAGATTTACTTACTACAGACCCCCCAAACAGTCCTTCCTGGTGCAGTGAAAGTGACTTTTCTGCAATACTTACGACTCTAGCACAGGTTTTTTTGTGTTACTGCCATTTGCTTACTTGTCTGCTCTCACAAATGTTCCTGGAAGGTAGGAATTTTCCAGATTAGCTCATAGCTTTTGGTAAAAATTCTTTTCCCAGTGTATTAGAGCATCATCTGTGCTAATGCAGGTTAAAGGATGGGTTTAAAGCTACCACATCAAAGTACTGGGACACCCGATAATTAGACAAAAGGTGTGTACCAACCTCTTCAGTTCTGCAAGATGACACTATGGAGCAGAGTAGTAAAGAAGTCAAAACTGAAGAGTAAGCTCTTAGCAAAATATAACACTGCTGTCCAACATTTCTGCAGCGGTTTTATTTCAAAGACTTGGTCGATCTCCAAAAGCAGACAAAACATGTTGGCCTCAATCTCCATTTGGCATCAGCAAACTGTAATAATTGTTGAATCATGCCTTGATTTAGTTAACTGTGACTTTGTCTTACATTGCTAGGACTGTCAAAGAAAAATTTTATTTTCTTGGCTGAATTTTTACTCCTTTCTACAATTAAAATCTGAGAGCTGATTATGACTTTTCTTTCCCTGCAGATTTATGATATTTCATTTGATGAATATTGCCTCTCATCTGCCCTGAATATTTTTTCCCCTGTGTCTCTTGCTGTTGCCTGAGCAACATGTTTTAAATTTACTCGGTGGGGCTCTGCATTGAGAATGCTGTACACAGTTCTCAATGAACTTATACATGAACTGTAACAGCTCATTCTCTTCAATTAAATTAAAACTGTAACAGAATGCAAGAGGAGAGATTTAATACTTTCATATGAATACAAATGCTTTCTGGAGTCAAGGAGATCAAGTAGTTCTGTACTAGGGATTAGAACTTAGATTTACTGCAGGACCAAATAAAATCAAGGCAGTCCCCAGTACAGTCATCACTGCTATTGCTGTCTTTGCAACATTGTAGATAACAGAAAAAAAGGCTCCTTTTTTTAGTGCATACATGTCCTTGAAACACCACAGTTTGGTGCCTGCCTCCTAATTCACACTGGTACAGGCATTTATTAGGGTAATATTGGAATAATTTTTTAAAAATGGGGTTGAATTGCTCTGCTGTGAAAGAGAAAGGGTGTGAATGGACTTCCCACATGTGCTCATCAGGCAGCTCTGCTCCAGCACAGATGAGCTGGAAACCGGAACGGACTGGGCAAATACCTGAGTGGGAATACTGATTTTTGGTGGGTTCTCCCCAACTCTGAAACTGCTAGTAAGATCAGAAGGAGAATGAGCCATCTCCAAACAGAATCCTGAACTTTCTGTCCATTTTGTTCAAAGAGCCTGGGCTGTCAGCTGCACACAGTTATCACTGTCTCTAATGCCTGATTGTTCTGTGACAGAATTTGTCAAGGGCACTTTCTGTTTCTTGGCATCCTATAATTTCTTATGGAAAGCAGTGTGATTTGGGGGCATGCTGACTTTTAGGAATGTCAGTGCAATTATAACGAGCAGCCAAACACAATCTGTAACACAGAATCTGTATAACTTCACTCCAGGAGACTTGAAGAGTATTTTTTTGAATGTTGCTGCTTTTTTCCTAACTGCAACGAAGAAGCATTTTGCATTGCCACCTGCTGCTGGAGACAGGCACTGCCCTGCCTTTTAAATCTCAGAAACTCTGTTGCATCCTGGTTTTGAATCACCACCAGCCTGTCACTCAGCTAGCCATAAGTACTCCATTTGAAAACATTGAAGATGTTTTCAGGAAGGGAGTAAATGCTTACCCTTCATTGGAATTACTGGCCATCACTGCTGATTTCCAAAAGTGATGAATATAAGTTCATTTATTTGGGAATGGGGCAAAGCCTGGGAAGCCCAAAGCACAAGATACATCCATTAGCGTAGGAAGGGAAGAGCAGCAAAAAGTCAGTTTATGCCAGCCAGGTCTGTTTCACACAAAGATGACTCAGTAGTCCCACAAACCCTTACATTTTCTCCTCACAGGCAGTATCACTGTGCTCCTAAATCCACAAGGATTCTCCACATGAAGGCTACTTAATGCTGGGGTTTTATGTTACTGCCCAATGAGGCCCAGACCTTGCCTGCACTGGCCATTCATGTTCTCTGCTCACAAGCTCCTCCTAAGCAGCGCTTGTCACCTATAATACAATGGGCAGTACTGGGAGCTGCACACTGATGGCATCCTGCCGATGCCCATGGTCCCACGGTGTGACCTCCAGGATGCAGGATCACACCGGTTCTGGCTGGAGTAGAAATGTTGCCTAGGTGTAAGAAAAACACACACAAAAACCCAAAACACTTATATTTTAAAGAAGCCAGGAAATAGCAACAAACACAGCCAAATCCTACAACAAAAGCTTTACAAAGAAAATAAACACACATATTTCAGGATACAAAGTATATTCCACTAACAGCTTTTCCCTCTGGGCAAAATATCCCCTAAATCTAAACAGAGGGTTCCTTTTCAGACATGATTTTGCTCATTACCTGACTTGGGTTTGAGACTTGCCAAACTTTTAACCTATGGATATCTGGTAACACTGAGTACCACAGGTTCAGTGCTCCCCTTGTGAAAACTGTTGAATTTGACATGCTGTTGTGATATTTTAGCTACAATTGGCTTCTGCCAATAGCACAGTACTAAATACATTTTTTAGAGAACAGAATACTATATAGTTTATTACACACTAATGTTTCATAATTTCAAGTTCTATTTCAGCTTACTCATCTCTTTTTAGGCCAGTATGAAGATACTTGGAGTGATGTATTTTTGCAGTATGCATGCTTTCTTTTTCTTCTTTTTCTTTTTTATTTTTTTTCATGTGATTGCTCTCAGCCTGTCACAATGCCTTGTTTAATTCAAAATGCATTTCTTGGCAGCTGTAGCAAATAAGCAATATTTCTCTTTTCATGTGCAAAGAAGAGACTGTGACAGGATAAGAAGCTTCTCCAATGTAAGTGACAGCCAGAGTATTTTTTTGAATTAAGATTAGGATAGGCAGAATGAAGGCTTCCTTGGATGAATAAAGAACTCTTCCTATTAAGATCCAAAATTAAAAATCATGAAGAGTTGTTGTACTTCTGGAGAATATATAAAGACAAATCACATTGGTATAAAACTGATTGAAAATATTTCCATAAAATCTTGTGGCATTTCAGCACTGTGCTTTATTGAGGAAAAACCTACAACACTCCATGTCCCAAATGCAATCAGCCAAGCCTCTACATCTTTAGCTGTGATGGCATCCCTTGCAGTTTTGGTAAACAAGCCATTTATATGAGGGCTCAGACACATAACTAAATACACAACTTTAAGGCAATCCTATTTGTGTTTGGAAAGCCTATATTTCTATGTTGCACAGTCTCTCCTAAAATTCTCATCCTTAAAGCTGCCCTTTGGAATGAAATGCTTGCCTTTTTCCATTTGTAATTCTCCTGGTGCTGTCAAGACTGAATTTAACCCGGAGAGTGCAGTGATGCTCAGCCCTTTGCAGCTGATTTTGTATGTGAGTTTGCTTGGTGTGAGGGGCTGTGGTCCCACTCCACGGTCCGAGTGTTGTGGCCACTGTGGGTGTCGTAAGAGGGGACTGAGGCCCACTGGCCCACCATGCCCTCCTAGCACTACACTGCACCTGGCTCCCAGAGACCTGCAGTGCATTTTTCATATCACGTCACTGCGAGAGATACGACATTTGAAGCTGTGCAAAATAACCACTAAAATTCCAAATACACCAACTGAATTTTATGAGCATTTTTGTGCATGACATTTCACAGCTTTCTGGCTACCCCCAAGAATCTGCTGAATTCAGACCTCATGCTGCCCTTTGATTGCAAGGGGCATCTCTAAAGGCTGCTCACATGCCCAGCATCCCCTGGCCTACAGAGCCTTCCCTGTGTGCCTGTCAGCATGGCTGATAGAACTCAGCTCTGCACCATGAATTACTGTCACTGAGGGGACTGCTCAAGAAGTCCAAGACTACTCATTTCAGATGTTAATACTGAACTGTCTCAGTATCATCCACAAGAGATAAACATGAATTTCTAAACACTAGAAACCATCCCTGATACTTGCTAGCAGTATTTTTTCCCTTTAAGATTCTTGGCATTAAATAGGAAAACCCAGATAGCCCCAGTACAGCGAATAGGATGCCTATAGCTGAAAAATATGATGCTGCAGAATACAGAGCAGTGAGTTGTGCAGCACTTAAAGAACAGACCATTTACAGACTATTTTTCCCCACAGTGGCGTGCTGTTACTCAGACCACTAATTACAGTAGAATACAGTATTTATTTGGTCTAAAAATATTGCCTCTGAGACATAAAAGCTAGATGGAGCCATGTCTGAAGCACCTTTTGGTGAGGATCACCATGGAAATCACAGTAGTTTCCTTAATACTGTAGCAAATATTACAGGGAGATAAAGGAACTAATACTTCATCTGTGAGTGATGAAGTATTATGGTTTTATTTATTTTATATTTATATTTTATATATACATTTATTTTCTGTATTTATTTATTTATTATTTATTGTATATGGTTTTATTTCTTTGATGCCAGATGAAAGGAGTCTCTTTGGCAAGGAAATGGTAATCTCTTGTTGCACACAGATCCAAACTGGAAATTATGACACTTCTTTCTGCTTTCCTAAAGCAAAGAAAATAATTCAGAAGCATAGTCAGACAGTGTCTTGGGGTTTTTTAATGTGCTGAGTGTCTGATTCTGCTTGTCACAGCAGAAACAGAATCTCTGCTTAGCAGTAAAGAAAAACAACTGAAAAAAACCCAATACTTGTCCTTTCTGAAAATCCAGCAAAATTCCAGGAGATGAGAGATGAGGTATAATAATGAGATCCATTATTATATCTGTATTACTGAAAGGAACCGTCAGAAATCTGGCACACAGACAGCGTGAAATCAGAACAAAAACAAATCTAATCAACCTTCAGAGTAACTGCTCAAGTCCAAAAAAAGCAAACCAGCAGACTGTACAAAAGCAAGGTTATAGAGGAGGCCAGTCTGCTCTTTTCTGTGTGCCTATGGCTGTGTTGACTTGTGGTGTGTTTACAGACTGACTAGGAGAGAGTGAATTGAATAATGCATTCGGCGAACAGCATAAATATTTTGTTGCTCAGCCAGCTGGATGTTAACTAACCTATTAATATTTAGTTGATGAATATTCACCCATACAGATGCTTTCATTGGTCTAAGTGCTCCAGCATAAGTGGATAGCTCTTCTCCATGCCCTATTGAATTCTGAAATATCTGAGGAAAATAAGCATTTAAGGTGACAATGAGAAAGCATCAGTGAGAGTGGAAGAATCTGTTTCAGCATGCTGCTGGTATGTGGAGTAATGTGCCAGCTGTCCTCAAGTTTCCAAGGTGTGCCAAGTGACTTTAAGAACATGCTGGTGATAGGCATCTTCTTCCTTTCAAGCTGTGACCCATCCAGTGGCCAGTGGTGATACCAGAGATCCACACAGGAAATAGAGAAATCAGTGTAAAACAAACATAGACAAAGCAACTGTGTAAATGAGGCATGAGAAAATAAATTTCAGACAGGCACAGGCAAAAGACATGTGCTTCATAGGCAAACTTGCTAAACCACAACTGCACAAGGCATAGGTCCTTTCTTTCTTCTTGAAAACATGGAAATGAATAGGAGGACTTCTTCAAACCTTTTTTAAAAAACTTAAAATTCTTTAAATTGTAATGAAGCATGGTATTGTAATTATTTGTTATTCATGGTAAAGCAGCACTGTCAAGGTGAAAAGACTGTTATTGTACAAAATCTGTCTGGTGAGTCCAAACGTTTTTAGTGTTTACTCACTAAATATTAAAAGCAGGTGCAGGGTTGGGAAGAAGATTTACGAAACATGAGGAGAATGAGCACATTGATCTGAGCAGAGCCATAGGCTGAGAGGTGCTTCCTCAGCCATATAAAGGAAATGTAAGGACAAAAAAATTTCTTGGGCAGATGTTGAAACCCTGGACGCAGAGAATTTCAGGCTTTCTGTGCTGACAGAAAATGATCCACAAATATATACTACATTTGACCTGAGGCCCTGGGAAAGGCTTCCAAAACGGAATGATAGCATTGAGTCTGTGAGCGTGTAGTTGAATAGAAATGTGTTATATCACAGGGTGAGAGTTTTAGAATTTAAGGTGCTTGGTTAAAATAATATATAGGTAACAAGATGGAGGTTTAGGGTATAGTCTTCTTCTTCTCTTTCTTCACAAGTTCGGGTGATTTTGTGTGATTGGTTTGAAAAGTTCGCAATGCGGGACATGGGTGGCTGGTTATTGGGTTAAAAGTTAAAATAAATTTGTTGGCTTCTCATAATCGGGTAATTTAGGTTTAAAAGACCTTGAAGACTTTACTCTGGACTCCATTTTTACCTTGTTAACTTAGCATGCAGAAGCTCTCACGGTCAGTGAGGCTGTAACTGAGATGAGAAAGAATGAACAGTGAAGTCCAAACAAGAATTCTGCCTCTCGTGCTTTAATCCTGACCCTGAAAAGAAGAACCTGATAAAACAAAAGAATTCACCGCAGGCAGAAACAGGCAGATCCTTTTGTCAGGAAAAGACAGTTTCCTCCAGACCAGCTGAACGTTGGGGTAGCACATGGGTATCAGCATGGGTTAGATATGAAAACCTTCGTCCAGGCCTCCTGAACTGCATGGTCACCTTGTGTCAGTGTGTACAGTAGTAACCTGTGTTGGAAATCAATGGGGAGCCTTCTCAGAAATTACTCCATATAAAACAGCAGAAGGAAAATCAAATAACTGTGTCATTTTTGTGCAGTTTTTCTCTGATGTGGAGCTTTCTCTCAAGGCAAATGTTGCTTCTGTTATCACCTTGATTATGGAGATCTGACTTTACCACTGCTGATGTTTTGATTTGTCTCTTCTTCCTACTTATGTCTCTCAATTCATTGCCACTGACATGAAATTACCAAGCATTTTTGGTATCATTCCAAATCTCCAAGTGTGACAGTATCCTCACCACTTTTACATACTGCCTCCTTCATTTTCTGGCATTTCATGCTTTCCTTCAGCACAGTCAGTCTTTATGCTGCCATGTCCCTCAGCTCTGGGATGGAGAGATGAAACCAGAAGCCTCTGTAATTTCTTTAGTCACTGCTATATTATTACATGTGGAGTAGAAAAGGCACTGGGGAGTAGGGAATGCTGATTTTGTATTCTTCCTGTCTGCTGTTTTATGCTCTATCCTTCAGAGATGCCAGAGCAAAGAGGCCAGGACATAGCATGAGTCCTGTCTGAATCCCACTTCTGATCTCAACTTCTGCTCATGATTCAGCCAAATATCCGAGACTTTAACTCGTTACCAAGGCTGGAGGCCCCGTTTCAAGGGAATCCTGGATCCACAGTGTCTCAGCTTGCTGCAGCAGTACCCTGCTCCTGTTCACTGGTGTTTCTGCTCTCTCCCTTTCCAGAGTCTAAATCAAGTTGCCGGTTAGGCCGGTCCGCGTCCACGTCAGGAGTGCCTCCTCCGTCTGTGGCGCCGCTCAGGCAGCCCAGCGACCTCCAGCCAAGCCAGGTACCATCGTTAGCCAATCGGGAATGACTCCATGTGCTGCAACATGCCAAATGTTCCCACCTCTCTGTCTGTCATTTGTTGCAGTAAATGATTTTTTTTGGTTTATGTCTTTATTTTCTGTGTGTGTGCGTGCATCTGTGTGTGCGCATCTGTCATTGGCAATGAAATTCCACTGGCCACAGCCAGTGGAATTTTCTTTGCTCTTAATTCCTTGTATCTTTTTCTGTCTTCATTCTGTAATATAACTGTAGTAAAACTGTACTCTATGAACTGGCTGGGGTTTTTATTTTTCTCATATTTTCTGTATTTTTTACTGTCTTAAAATTTATCAGACTTTGATAAATTTAATCTATGTTTTTATGTAAATTTCTTTTAAATGTCTTGTCTATAGCACTTACACCAATGTTGTCAATGACTTGTACATACTTGACTTCTGCCCAATTGTACTTTAATATTTGTGTCAGTCTCACATTTGGTTGGAGCTTAATGCATGATTGTATTACACTGTGATTTATCACTGTCCTGAAAACTGCTCTTACAGCAAGTGATTTTGTTTAGTTGAGGCAGCTAGACTCTCTTCAGCTACAGACCACGTAATGCTTACAGGACTATTAAATAGCCCATTGTAGTTATATTTATTATACATTGTTAGGAATCAAAAAAAACTAATCAAAGGAGCAACATCTCCTTTTATCTTAAACAGAGATACTTTTTTTGTCCTCATCAGAAACAAAACTGCCACATAGGAAAAAATGAAAGTGTTTGGGTTTGGCAAATTTCTCCAACAGAGAGAAAATGGAAAGGAAATAAAGACATGGGAAACCTATACTTACTTTTATTTTATATGCTAATACTGATATTGTAACATTTTGTTGCACAGACCTGTATTATTAGTTTGACAGAACTAGCTGAGAGTAGCAATTGAAAGAAGAGGTTTTGCTTAATCATGTGAATGGCTTCTGTCAAAGCACTGTGGTGCTGCATCACTGGTGTGTACGTGTGAGGTGTATGTGCACAAGGAGACAGGAACACAGATGGATTTATGTGCACATGCATTTATGTATGCGCCCACAGGCACCCTTAGTTTGATGGAGAATTTTTGACTGGCTTTCAGGGAGTTAGTCCCCAAAATCATATTGAATGTCACTGAGGTTTGAGTGGAAATCTCCCTGAGGACTGCTTTGCAATAATCATGTATTTGTGTTTTTATCTTGGTGAGTTGCTCCAATAATGTCTTGACCAAAAGAAAGAACACAAGAGTGAGGTTGATTTACTCACTCCAGACAGCCAGCAACTTGTTAAGAAGGTTATATTTGGATAGCCAAGTCTGTACAGGTTACAGTTCTGAACTTGTATGAACTGATGTGATTGTATTACTTCTGAGTGCTGCCAGACATGATGATGGAGAGAACCTTGCACATTTCTAAAGCATATTTTACATAAGCAAATCAAATCTATAATGGATATTCAAAATTATGACCCATTTACATAACACATCAAGTATTCCTTCATCTAAGAAAGCAATTAGGGTCATTGTATTTCCAAAAGTTTTCAGTGTCCCAGTGTTCATGTAGCATATATTTTTGATTCAATGGTTCTTACAGCACTCATGATGCTTTGCTGCTTACTCAGTGGCAAAGATACCTTGGGTGTTTTGAAGGGATTTTAGCCTGTCACTTTATACTAAGAACTAAACAATAAGCCTTGAAAGCAGAAGGTGATGTGATAGAAGAGATAATGAGCCTCTTAAAAGCTGTGGCCAGGGTTCACTGAAACTGTGGAGGGAAAAATCCACCTCATTTCATACAGAAGAAAGGAACAAAGATGATAAGAGGAATTTTCAAGTGACTGTAGGAGGGTGATCTTGTTAATTGAATAATGTACGGTATGGCATGGTCATGACTTCATAAAAAACAAGAAAAAATAGTACAAGCTTTTTCTCTCTAAGTCTTCCCTTCCACCTGACAGTCTCTTACTGTTCATCTATTATGTTGCCATTTACTATGACAGCATAATTTTTAAAAGTGTGGATTTGACCCTGATTTCAGAGGAATGACAAAAGTCTCATCTCCATGGCAGATACAAACATTGATTGTTCTTTCAACACCTATTTGATCTTAATGTGCAAGTAATGGATGGTGGGTGAAATCAGCTGGGCTGTTAGCCCATTCTCAGTCTGCTGGGTTGTGGCATACAGGGTATCTATCTTCATGTGCTGTGGCTATTGATTGTATTGATACTTCTTTCCCTAACAACATCACAATGAGCAGTTAGACTTTACAAAAGATTAAGAAGATGTATTGTGTTATCCACCTCTTTGTTGAACAAAACAAAGCTCAAAATTTTAGATCTAACATTCAAACAGGAATATAAGATCTGGGAAAGGGCAGATTGCTGTTAATTGGTTTCCTCAAATCTTCATGGATCCCAGACTGATGGTTTTCAAAATGTTTAATTTGGAAAAAAAAGACAAATTTGCAACTGAGTTCTCAAAACTGATAATTTTTAATACAATTGTTCAAAGTGGTGACTATGCTTAGTAGTTAAAAATAGATCTGATCTAAGGAAACCTATATTATAATTCAAATCATATACCAGATAATTATGTGACTATTGTCATTTAACTCCTCTATGCCTTATTTTCTTATTTCTTATTTGCTTATTGATGTAGGAATTGTGAGGATTAATCAGTTAGTATTCACAGAATATATCTATGGTATATTGATGGAAATCAGTAGGGCTCACCTAAAAATAAGAAGAAATGGCTTATAAGCAGAGATTAATTATGTGGCTGGTCTCTGATGGAGAACACTAAAGATTCTGTAGTATAGTGGCAGCCAGCATTTACCAACATGCTGAGCCAGACTGAGAGCCTGCCTTCCTGCCTTCTGTCGTTAGTTCTGGGAAATGGTGAGGGCATTTGGAAAGAGTTGCTTGCAGGAAGCAACCTTGGATGAAGTCATGAATTGTCTCAATTTAAACTTAAAGATAAACATAAGTTTATCCTGGAACTGAAGTTACTGACTGTGAAAGGGCAAAGTTTAAGAAATTAAGGAAGTAGCAGAGGAAGTCAGGTGGGGTGCTTGTAACTTTAATAATGGCAGAAGCATAGAATATTTTTGAGCTACAAAAGTGGCACATAGCTGCATTTCTTAAATGCATATCTAAATAAAAATATCCCAAAGAGAGGACTCTAAGTAGCAGAGAAATATTCTAGATAGGATGTATTTTCTT
Source organism: Tichodroma muraria (assembly GCA_013390105.1). NCBI lineage: Eukaryota > Metazoa > Chordata > Aves > Passeriformes > Sittidae > Tichodroma > Tichodroma muraria. The sequence continues at coordinate 39,679 of WAAG01050096.1, read as the reverse complement.
GTAAAGAAAGAAAGAAGGAAATGTTAAACGTGAAGAAGCAGGCCATCCTCAAGCGCTGAAAGACAAACTATCAGGGAAGATGACCAGACTGTGTGAACAGAGTTTTTGCTGGGACTCAGGAAAAGAGAAAGTTTATGAAAGTTGGAGGAAGGGATAGACAACTCAGGAGGACAAGGGTGTCATGAGGTTATGGAGGGAGAAAATTAGAAGGGCCAAATCCTGACTAGCACTTAATCTGTCTACTGTCATAAAAGACAATAAAAAATGCTTCTATAGATACATTAGGAGCAAAAGGAAGTCTAAGGAGAATCTCCATCCTCTTTTTGGATGGTGGAGAGAACATAATGACAAAAGATGAGGGAAAAGCTGAGGTCTTCTTTGCTTTAATGTCTTCTTTGCTTTAGTGTTCAATAGTAAGACCAGCTGTTCTCCAGGTACCAGCCCACTGAGCTGGAAGATGGACACAGGGAGCAGAATGAAGCCTCCATAATCCGTGGAGAAATGGTCAGTGACCTGCTTTAACACTTAGACACACACAGTAGGGTACCATGTGTTTATATTAGGAAAAATTTCTTCATGGAAAGAGTTGTCAAACAACAGAACAGACTGCCCAGGGAAGTGGAAGAGTCCATTCTACTATCCTTGGAGATATTTAAAAGACATGTAGATGTGGCACAGTTTAGTAGGGGGCGACACAGTGTAGTAGGGGGCTTTTCAGCGCTGGGTTAAAGGCATTTTTCAGCCTAAGTGATTCTCATTCTATAAAGGTATGATGTTGTTCACAAAAAGGTTACAGGGAATGGAGAAATGTGGAAAGTAAAGCAAGTTACATCTTAGAGAAAAGAAGTGTGTGAATGACAGAGATAGTAGAAGTCCAACTGTATTTGGTCTTTTTATGGAAATGAAAACAACTGTTTTTTGTAGCCATTTAAGTGGACAGAAAACAGTAGAATTTAACCACTTTGTGAGGTTTATAAAGTACAATAACCAATGTCCACAGATGCCAAATAAATAACTCCTCACCCATTTTGCAGGAGCCTCTGTGCTGGCACCTGGGACTTCTGTAAACAGACATGGTCAAGGGTTTCACCTGCAGTGGTATATGCTCACTCCTGCCATGGGACAGCCACAGTGGACAAAACTGTTCATTTGTGTAAAGCAAGCAGGATTTGGAGTCACAGGTGTCACTGCTATGCAGTGTTACCCTGCCATCCTATCGTTCTCCACATCTTCACCTCAGGGTAACAAAGGATTACAGTCCATCGATGAGCTCAGATATCCTTTTGGCACAGAGAGTATATGTGCACTGAGCATGTCTGTCAGGAAAGAAGAAAACATTTCGAGCAGACTGTGGAAGTCCCCCTGCTGGAAAGCAGAACATCTAGCATCCAGAGTTTTAATGCACATAAAATCCTCTCTGTATCACTGCCATGCCTCTCTGAAACAGTCTTCAGCACAGAAAAACACCACTGATCTCGATTTTAAGAAAAAAAGATCATATAAAAAATCCTCAGGATTTTTTTCTGTGAATGAACTGTGCAAAGTGAGGTTTGTTTTCATTAATTTGTAGATAATGATTGGAAAATCCCATGTACTAGGCTACATAGCAGCACAGCAGTGTATGTTTTTAAGATCCACGATCTGAAGAAAAACACACTCTTTGAAAACAAAACTACTGATATCTAGAGTTTCATATTTTAGCTTTCCTGCAAAGTGGAGCCTATTTTCAGACAGATTTCCACAAAACTGTTTTCCTTATCTGCAAATGTGCAGCTACTCTTCATGCTGCCTGTTAGTTTCTTGCTTTTCAGTGGCCAGACAGCACTGTCCTTTCCTGTTTCCTCCTCAAGGTATGTTATCTTATTTCTGAGGGTTTGCATCTTAAGGTTTGGTGTCTTGTTGTGGGGAGGACCAGGCAGTGATAACTAGCTCCAATTTAAGCAAGGAAAGAAGATTTAAACTTTACAGAGATGATCAAAGTAAAATCCAGAAGCCATGCTGAGATTAGAAGGAATAACTCAGAGGAGGGAAAGAAGATTCATCAACGGCTATGAATTAAGGAGTCTCAATATGCATTGAAGGAATGAAGAAAAAGCTAGAAAATGTATCAGCATCAACACTGAAACTTTTTGTGGCTTATTTTAGAAAAATTGCAACTAATGAACAGGCAAGTTCATTACTTGCCTGGTATCTGCCTGAGTTCTCTGCAAACTGAGGCAGCATTTTACTTTCCTCACATGACCACACTGGTAAATATGACAGAAGGCACAAGATGGACAATATAACCATTACCCTTCAAAATTCAGGACAACTCTCACTTATTTTATGACTTATATGAATACAATATAGCAAAGGGGAAAGACCTCTCAAGAGTGGACTTGACCATTGTCTTGCATCAAATGAAGTGAACCCATCAATAGTTCATTTGAGGATGTGTCTTTGATAGGCAAGAATTTTGGATACACAAGTTGGCTCCTTAAATTCATATCTGGGTAGAAAAATAAGAAGACTTGTAGAATACCCAAGTGCTGGGGAAGGCTAGTGCCTGGGGCTGGCAGTCCGAGGGAGCTGTGGGACAGAAATGGAAGTCCAAGGTTCACAGATCCAGGAAGCAGAGATCAGCAGTTTTCCAGCACAGTTTTCCAACATAGCAAAGTAGGAAGGGAAGTAAGAGCAGATTTTCTACTTTGAATATGCAGCTGGGAGGGTTTGTCTTTGTGTTCATGTCCCCTTGACCTGGGTAGTGCACACCAGGGTGTGTGAACAACGACAGGAGAGAAGCCCCTCGGGACTGCTTGGGTGTGTGCCGGAGGCGGCCTGGGTGAATCTGCACTTTAGCGACTTCAAAATGGACAATTTGGCTAATCCAACAGGATTAGGAAAAGCTTTATTTACCCTGGAGCTGGGGAGGCAAAGCAGGGTGCTGCTGAGGTTTGACCCCGTCCCACTGAGGGCAGGTGGGCTCAGCTCTGGGCTGAAGGGGATTTGGGCACAGCACACCCCAATCGGCCAGCCCATCCCACATCCATCGTCCCACATCCCTCATCCCACATCCTGCATCTGCAGGGGAAGCAGAGGCTTTGCTGGGGCCGCCCCACCAGCTCCTGCCCTGCCCTGCCCTACCCCGGAGGGAGGGAGGGAAGGAGGAGGGAAGGAGAGGAGGGAAGGAGACAAGGAGAGAAGGAGAGGAGAAGGCTTGCTCCAGCCTCAGCTGTTAAATCCTCACTCCTCCACACAACGATTTAGATGATATTTTATTTAAGACTCAGTATTTAGATGCTAACTGAAATGCAACCAAAATGCACACATTGTGTTGTGAAAAAAAAAAAAAAGTTCTAGCATTAAAACTGATTTGAGATCTTCATTGCAACTACTGTTTAATTTTGTACTCCAGCTGAAAAATCCCAAGCACCTATTCTAACTTTTCCGTTTTAAAACAAAATCATGATGGAGGGGAAGTACCACAAAGAAGCTGAGACATATTTTAGTTGCTTTTTATATGCATGAGTAGAGCAATACCTTGCAGTTTAAGTGCGGTAAAAGCTCATTGTAAAAAATACACAAAACTTTAAAGGAATAATTTGGAATTAAATTTTGACAAGTACTGAGTACTCTTCAGCAACACAGACATTTGTCTCATGCCTAAGTTCACTCTGCATTGGGTTAGTTAAATATCACAAGCCTAGCTTGTACTGTCTCTAGCTTTAATTGTGAATACAAAACATAGTATAGTCTTTGTATGCCTTGTAAGCATTGTGGTCATCCTGTAATTAATCAATGCAGGGAATGTAAATTGTTACCATTATGGCTATAATTATTTTTGAAGGCACCTAGACAAAGTACTTCCCCAATGAATTGACTTTATCATGCTATAGTTGGCAAATGTGCATCTGAAAGTGAGTACTCTGTGAGCATAAACAAAACATCTGTGCTCCTCTATTATTCTCAGCTTATAGTTGCCATTTTTTTCCCAGCAGTAGTGTAAAAGAGTTCAAAGACTCAGCAAATACCCTGCAGTTGCGGGGACAGTAGCAGAGCTGGGTTCCTGGTTCTGCAGCTGGTGAATCCTGCTGCTGAGAAATGAGCACCTATAAATCAAGATCCACTGTTCTGTATCTGATCACAGCAGTCTTTTCTTTAGCTTCCATTATATGAAAGAAATACAGTCGTTGTAGGTAGATGGAGAACTCTGAAGCAGTCCTTCATGCAGTTTGATTACTAGGGAAATGGTAGTAAAAAATAAACTGTGCTAGCAAGGGAATTTGTGTGTATTGCACAGCACGGACCCGTGTCAGCACTCAGTACTGTCAATCTGTGCTACGTGCTCTCCTTGATGGATATCAGCCTAGAATTAGCATCAGACTCTAGTGATTCTGCTATTTTGGCTCTTATCATGCACAAAGATTTGCAAATAAAGAATCAACTTCTCTCATCCTTGCCCTCTGGACCAAAGGGAAAAATGATCCCGTAAGCTGCTGGTTTAAGATCTCAGGGAACATGCAGTCCCAGATTTCTATTCAAAAGGAATAGCTAACCACTGTGCTAATTGCCACTCTTATAATTTTCTCTGTCTCTATTTTCTCCTCTAATTTTCTAAAGTTCTGAAAGTCTACTGTGTATTTTGGACATAGAATAGCAAAACATGCGAAACAATTCATGGGACAGTGGCAATCCTTTTCCTCCCCCTGTGTGTACATGCCAAGTGTTCCTCTCGAGCCAATGCAATGCCTCTGAGATGTCTGTCTCCGTGCTCCTGGAGCCAAGGTTATGGTTGCTCCCTTTTGAAACTTGATCTTTTTTTTCACCCAAAATGTATGTCCACAGTTTGGGAACAGTCCCATGCCACTCGCTCTGTAATCACAGCCTCATGGGGCTTTGGTCTGGACTTTTTATACACTATTTATTACTTTGCATGGTAGCTTCTATTTTTGCCTGAGAAGATATTCACTTAAAGGAACTTAATTACTCCTTTGTGTTTAGCCATCACATTTAATAAGGCTTGGGATTGTCACTGGATCCAAGACCTGCTTAATGTTGGCCACTAGGATCTACCACACTATTGATTGTGGTGGTATCCAAGAGTCGTAGTTATTTGTTGGTAGACAATATGCATGGAACAAAGGCTGTTCCTGCCCCAAGGATTCATAAGTTCAGTGTAATAGATGAGAAAGTAAGAGGCTGCAGATGGGAGTAGATTAGTAAGTCTACAGCTCTCAGGAATTGCTTAAAGTTTGGTTTTTGGGAAATTAGAAAGTGCAAAAACTATTTGGGGTGCAATCTGCTGTATCTGTGACAGTGATTTTACATAGTTTTATGTGTCACTGATACAATGAAATGCATTTGAATATCTAAAAGTGAAAAACTAGGTATATTTTACTCGTAACACTTACAAATTATGTCCCTCTCTCAAATGGCCCTGTCATGGAGAAATTTTTGGTGTCTGTGTAGGCAAAGAAAAAGGAATGGAGGCATAGACTGAATCTTGTAGATGCTGGTCTTGCAAATGGCTGGGAGAAAGGAAATCCTCTGGGTCCTACTTGGGAGGATGGATGGGCATGGAAGAAATGGGGTACAGGCACTTCACTGATGGGACAGGGACCAATTTTACCTTGAGATGAAGTCTGGATTTGACTGGTGTGTGCGGCCTGAGTGTACTTAGAAACCTGAATCCAGAGCTGTAGGATTTTACTTGTTCAGACTGAATGCTCATAAGAGTCAGGGATCAGTCACTGACTGCCACCACCTTGAAAGAAGTGCCAGGGCCTGAGGCATGAACTGTGTCCTGCAGTGTCACACAGCCCTCTGGGGACTTTGCACTGCTAAGAATCTGTAGCATTTTGCATTTACTCGATTTGTGCCTTTCTAAAGTGCAGCAGAACCCTGTGCCCACGAGAGGGAGCGGTTGGATTACTTTCCACAGTTCTGGGTTTTTCCTGCAAAGTCCCTTGTAGGCATGAAGGCAAAATTCTGCTGTCGACAGTCCAGCCAAATGTGTTGTCAACATTTTGGATGAGAGCAACAACAAGAATGTTAATGCTTTGGAGAAGGCTCCACATTGCATTATGTTGAGTTTCAGCTTAAATCTGGTCTTACATAATCAGTGCATGGGTCCAGAGCAAATGATTTTTAAATATACAAATTGCAAATAAAGAATGTTATTAAAAAAGTAAAATTAAAAAAAAAAAATAAAAGAGAATGCAAACCTTGAAGTAGATGGAATTTTCATATCCATCCTCACCTCCAAGGCACGCCTGGCTGATTGGCATGAGAAACAAATGTGTCAAAGCTGTCTTTTGCTGGCATAAGAGCCTGCTATTGCTGTCCCAACATCTTTCCTTCATCATTCAGCTGGGTTGCTCATGCAGAAGAAGCAGGCCAGTGCACTGCTTTCCAGAACTCTGTTTAGTGGCCCCACACTGCTGAAGCAGCCTCTGTCCCACAGCGTGGGGGACAGCAGGCACAAGGGGATCTGAGTGTGCACTGCTGTCATTGTAGGTGCCAAGGCCCAACATGGCTTTGGTGACTCTTCCTCTCCATATGGATCATAGCACAGGGTTTAGGCAAAAAATAAATGTGTCAGGGGGAGGCAGTAATGGGTGAAAGCAGATCAGCTGTATAAAAGGTAATGCCACAGCAAGAGGGTGTCAGATGTGGGAGCAGAGTGACTGATCTGAGCACAAGAACCACACCTAGAGTCTATCATCCTGCCTTGCCCTCAAGTGCCAGCATGGCTGCCACTATTTCAGGTGTGATGGAAGAGAGAAGAAGAAAGAATATTCCATTCCTTTACCCTGATATCTTATTCTTGACGCTCTTTGTAAGCTTGTCAGCAGAGAACAGAAAGAGGTGAGCTCCGTGACAGAAATTGTTGAAACCTTTCAAAAGCAATGATATTCTGACAAGAGATTTAATAACACTGCATTTATGAGGTTTTCTCTTTCATGCTCAACAGTTTTTTACTGTCCTCACCTAGTTATTTCTCAGATTGGGAGTTCCAGTTTCTTGAACAGGCACAGGACAGACATGAGATCTCACCTGTGTGGTCAGAGGTTTCAGGGGGTTGTTATGTTGTGCCTGGTTTTGATAGAGTTGAGATGGTGTGTCTCAGCACTTTGAAAAACAGTGAACTCAACAGAGAGATTTATGGGGACAGATGCTGCAGCCAATGCAGCAAAATGAAGGGGGTTGTTCCCTGGAATTTGAGGTACCCTCCAGAACACCTAGAAGTTGATGACAGCTGTGTACCTCTGGAGCCTGTGTGCTTGAATGTGGAAGCAACAGCCAAGCATGGCCTCTGCACCCTGACCTTTCTTTTGAGAGTCAGACTTGAGCATGGGTGTACAGAGTGGGATCCACAGGAACTAGTAACAAATATTTCCAATAAAACACTTCTGCAGGTCAATGACAGAGAGATACAGCCTTGAATGCCTTATTCCACCATTGATCAGCTGTGCCTGAGCTGTGATTCTTGCAGCTCGCTGAATCAGTGAGATCACTGTGTGTACTGCCTACTAAATAAACTGAAAATTATCTGGAAGTTCTTCATCTCATTTTTAGCTGCTCTTACAGCACTGTATATGGTTCTACTAAAAATAGTTAACAACTAATGATAAACAAATATATAATGTCATTTGTGTGAAATAATTTCAGTACAAGCATCAATAAGTTGCCTATAAAATAATTTAATTTGATAGAGTTGGTAGCATTCCTTCCTCTTCAGGGAATCTCTCTTTAAGGCATATGTAATAAATTTACTTGTTCTCTTCTGAAACTTGTAAATCCACTTCAGAAGTTGTTCTGAGACTTTTGTATGCAAACAATTAGTTTTGCCACAGTCCCAGAACAATAGCACTTGCTAAGTTTATTTCAAATGGTCTTGCAACCACTCTTGAAGACATTGAAGACATTGTGCCTTGGTTAAAAATTGATTTTAAATAAAACCCAGAAGCATGCAATTTCCTTTTTCCCCACCCTCTTTTCTGTGTGCATTTATGTTTAACTCAGGGCAAAAATTTTATAACATTCTTAAAGGAAAGGATAGAAGTAAAAAATGGCATGAATTCATGAAAGCATGGGTTTATATATAGGCATTCTCTGTAAATGAACCAAACATTCTGTATCCTAGGTAGAACAACCTTATTTGTCTGCATTTCAGTTTCCTCCACGCACTCCCACTTGTCCTTCTTTTTTGAGCTGAGTGTATTGTACCATATTTCTGTTGGAGCTGCGTGTGCCTGATGCATAACGCACGGCACAGAGCAGCCAGGTTGTCCCCAGGGTCTGCGTTGAGTCACAACCATCCAGGCTTTGTTCTCATGGCTGTCATCACCCCACCAGACTCTCTCGGTGTTTGTGTAGCCTTATACAGTATATTGCACTGACTGTACCTGTATAGTATCCTGTCTGTATACTGTATGCACATAAATATGTATATTCACTCATGTATGTATGTATAGGACATTTCTCTATCTCTGTATATGTACGTGTGTTTGTTCATAGTCTTTCACTAGAAATGTGTGGATATTCATATACATTATGTGTATGTCAATTAAAAAAAAAAGACTATAAATGCCAGCACCCACTTTTGATAACCTAACTTTATTCTCATTTTGTCTTGTTAAAACAATGAAAATAAAAACATCATGTATTTTAAATGAGAACTTTAAAAGATTATTATTTTTACTAATTTTTAAGGTTTCCAGTTTTTCAGATCCAAAATGGCAAATATATTGGTGTTTCTCCTGACAGTTTTCTGTAGGTAAAAAATATTTGGAAACAGCTCAGTCTGTGTAGATTTGGCTGTCTGTATCTTATGCAGATCAAGTGCTCCAAGGTTTAGAAATGCCCTAAACCAGCTGGACTCTTGTGCTGCAGATCCCAGCTCTATTCACATGAGGCACCTGCTGTCAGTCTCAGGGTGACTCACATCCATAGCATCTTACATTAATAGATACTGGATATAGAAGGGCCTTAGGCTGGAAAGAAAGTTTCTCCAGTGCAGGTGGGCATTAGGAATGGGTAAAAATACCCAACTTTATAAGTGGATTTTATGGGAGCATTGCAGACTATTTGTCAGACCTCTTACCCTTTGCAATTCACAGTAACATATAATTGCCAATTGATTAAGCATTTATTAAAACAGCTAACAATAATTTATTAGCTCTTTGTAAAATGAATCACCACACAACTGTATCTAGGCTCAGTTATCTGGTCTTGAGGCAGCAAAGCACTGGCTTATCTTAAATAGCAAAGTATTTTTGTTAGGCAGGAGGATAACTGATACACTTTTTCCAGTTGAGCATGTATTTAGGTTATCCATTGAACTGAAGCTTAAATGATAATCATCTGTGTTTCTCTATGAGACCTATAAATGATAAATTTTCTCCCTTGACAGTTAATTTTATCATTGTACTAGTTTGTCCAGCTGGACCAGTCTCACTGTGCGATAAGTTACTGCAGCAGCGTGGCAGCAACTACTCAGAAAAATCTCAGAAAACAAGTCTTTATGCAGGAAGTACTGAGAACCTTGTAAGGTGGTGGATACACTGCAAGGAAGACCCTTCACCCCAACTAAAATTGCATAATAGAAAATCCTTTTCATTTTTAATTTAAAGTTACAGGGTTAAATTCTGACCTCACACACATCAGTAGCAAATTCCCATTCTATACCTGAACTGTAACTAGAATGTCCAAGGAAGGTTTTTCCTCAAGAAAACATAGACTGGAGAAAGAACATATTCCATTAATTGAGATGGGAGTTTATGGGCCAGTGCCCTGATCTTAAGCCTTTACAAGTCAGTGGCAGTTAGTGGACTCTGGGATTCGCTTGGTCCTTCTCTTTTTTTACAGTTTGGAAAAGCACATTCGCTATCTGGTGTTGCTGATCACAGCTGTGTAATTCACAATAGGAAAGAATAAAAATGAGAAAAGACAATAGCAATATGAATTTTTAAAATTAACATTGGTCAGATCATGGTTCTTGGCACCAAACTTTAAAACACAATCGGAGAAAACATCGCTTTTTTACAGTTTGAGTTTGTTTGCTTACGTTACAAGTGATACATGTCTGTAGGTTAGCAAGAAGCTCAATGTTTTCTTTGTCCTGCATTTTCCTTAGCCATTCCTTTTAAACTGTATATTTAAATTTCCTTCCTGTTCTGAATTTAAGCACAGCCCATGCTGCTGGCATAGGCTAAGCTGAGTTTGCCAGATCACTCCATGGTTGAGGAGGCTGCTGCTCCTGGTTTAGTGTGTTAGTGCTTCTTCACACACTCTGCCAGCCAGCACCATCCCTTCCGAGATTCCTTTTAAACAGAAAACAGAAGCAAGGTACAGGGAATCTCTGAATCCCATTTCCTAAAGCAGGTGCCAGGATGAGTCTCTTGCTGTATCTCAGCCATTCTGTGTGCCAGGAAGTCATGTCTATATTAGATTTGGGTACTGTATAGTTTAGCCATTCCTGATATAAATCAAATGGCATGATATTGCTCTGAGGTAACATCAGACATGGTATCACATACTGAGGCAGGCTCTCACATCTTTGTATTCTTCAGAAACTCTCAGTGGGGTTTATAACTTCAGCAACTGCTGTTTAACTGCACTTCAAATTGGAGTTAGAAATAAATGATTAATGAAGATACCTGTCTTTTAATAATGTTTTTATACATTTTTAAAAGGAAGTTGTGACCACCTACAAGAGTATGATCATTTCTGAACGTTTGATGCTGGTTTTTAGTCATGTTTTCCTGAACATTTTTCCCCCCATAAAATCAGTACAATATTTGAGAAATGGTATGTACTCTTAGAAAATTATCTTTGACTCAGTTTCACTATCAAAAATGGAGAAATGTAAGAGCGTATTTCAAAATTTCTTTTAAGTAAAGCAGCTTTAAAGTAAAGCAGCTTTCTGTGCTGAAGCATTTTCCCTCCATACATTATTTTGCTAATTATATAGTTCTTTCATTTTACAATTCGTTTTTGGCCATTTTCTTGAAAGTACTAGAGAAATACAAAAACTTAGGAGCTTTGCTGGTAAACTGGTGTGGTGAAGTTCTTCATCTGTTGGAGCAATAAAGATTAGTTAAATTTTGGGTTCAAGTACTGACTTCAATAGAAATAGTGCTGAAGGTCATGTGCTTTTTTGCAGTTTGGAAAAAATGAGGTCAAATAAAATGGGGAAACTAATGGAATTTGTGGTGTCCCCACATGTCACATCTTTGTAACTTTATGACAGGTTTCAATGCCCTCTTTCTTTCAGTTTTTAGGTCTTCCAAAGTTATGGTCTTGTTTCCATTCACTTTCATTCTTCCATTCTCAACTCTTGGGCCCTTCTTGGTCCGAGCAGTATCCGGAGCATGCACCCTGCTGCCTTCAGCTCCCTTGTACATGAGAACTTTTACAGACCACAGGGACTCTGTGGATCTAGAGGAGGAAAGGAGCTTGCCCACAGCAACTCTCACTGCTCCACGCCACCTCTCAGTGCAGAGCAGGGGAGCAGTTCATCTCCATATGAGATTTAGAATCTGGCAGTTTTTCAAAGCTGCCATGACTGAGAATAAGAAATATTGACTGCAGGTGGGTTGTACTGTGAGCATGGCTACCCAGACATAGGCAGGGCCAGCTGCAGTGGCCACTGGGGTCACAGCTCAAACCACCCTGCTGTGTGAAGTCTGGTTCACGAGCAGTTATGCCACAGAGCAGCACCTTCCAGCAAGGGAAATGCTGGAGAGACTGGGTTAGTGACCCCCCAAAAGAAATCTGGGACATGAGAGTGTTACCCTGCAGCTGCTGCCCTGCAAAGGGCAGTACACAGGAGATCTCTGTATCGCTGAACTCTAGCAAAGTGTCTGTCCTTTGTCCCTCCTGTGATTGACCTAATATAATATTGTTGAGTTGCTTGAGTTATTGGGTTGTCCTTGGGTTATTGTTATTTGGTTGCTTGACTTCTGCATTTATTCCTTAGCAAAGGCATAGATGAAGTTTTGATTTTTTAATGAGTGATCTCAATAGGAATGCACTTGGTGATGATCCACTGAGATACATGAGATGATTTCCCATAGTATCCCCAATATCACTTAATTTACAGGCTCTTCTTTTAAAAGCATTTAAAGAGTGTGATCAAGCAGTACATTTTGGGCAGTTGTTTAGTGTTAAAAAACAAGCTTAGATGAAAAGAATGTATTTCCAAGTAAGATAATATCTTAGGGTCAGAAAGATCTATAGCTAGACTGACTGCCAGTATGAAAATGGAAGGCAGAGCAGTGAATTTGTCACCTAAAATTTGCTTTATTAGTACCCTCAGCAATAATCTGAGTGCTACTGGAAAACTTAAGTCATAGGAATATGTGCAGGGCTGGTTCTGAATGAAGTGACAGTGACATTTAGTAATTGAAAGCAATGAATCATGAAACTGGAGGTCTGGAACCAGAGGTGCTGAAGGTTTACTAATCGTTTGCTAATTTAATTTTAGGATAAGTATTAATTGCTCATAATCTTGAATCTTTGGGATTTCCTGGACTTCCAAATAATTTTGTCAGTCATATTGAAGTGGTGGATTAGTCAGGCCATAGAGCACAAGAATGTAGTAAAATCCTGTAGTGACTTCTACATTTGAAAAAATGTGTCCAGAGTTTTTTTACAGTACTGCATCTAGTAATTACATTGACTGATGGTGTAGTTTTTCCAGGGACTCTAGTTTTACAGTTTCTACAGAGACTCTTGTTTTCATTTTTTTTTTCTGTAGTGGTATCATTTGAAATAAAACATATTTCTGGGAGTTCAGAAATTCAGAATAATGTAAATCAAAACCAGCAATTCTAATGTTATAAGAGTTCTAAAATATATTGCATATGCTGTTTCATAGGTTGAAATAGCAGGTGTCAGTGAATGTTTTTAATGTTAAATATATACAGGGTAAGATTACAAAGTGTTCACTCCTACACATTTTGTTGAAATAAAAACTAGCGTGATGGGGAAATTCTTTCCTGTGTTCTTAGAGGGAAAATAGACATTGATCTTGTGTCCCATGAAAAGAAGAATTTGTGAAAGGTCAGAAAGGGCAGATTGTGTAGTGCTTAACACCTTGTGTGTGCACTTGTGTCTGTGATGCAACTACGTAAATGCACAGCATCATCCGAATGTGGCTGCTGGCGTCAGAGGAAAGCTTCTGAAAAACACTTGAGGCACTCCTAGGGAAAAATTTGCAGTTCTACTGTCCACTGTCCCCAGGGAGCCTTCCCAGGCACTCCAAACTGCATGGAGATTGTCTGCTTTCACATCTCACCTTGCACATCCTGCGTGTTCCTGAACAGACTGTTACTTTTAATCACCTTTGTATTAATAATCAACTGTTGTTTTGAATTTGGCAGTAACGAGAGAAGGGGTTAGCAGTACCGAGCTGTATGAACAAGTAACTAACCTGGGCCAAATTATGCTGTCTTTCACAGCAATATTCCTCCAGAATACCTCTGTCAAGAGAGAGGGAATGACTGCAAATTTAGCCTGTAGTTCCATCCTGACTCACTGACTTTTGCAGCTATTGGAAGTAACATTCACCACAAGTGCAATGGTTATAGCTCACGGTTAGCAAAAGAAAACTTGTCCAACATAATTTTCCAAGTGCTCTTCTGAAGTATTTTCAAATTGTTTTTATTGAGGTTGTTTTTACTATTTGTTTAAGCAAACTGTAGACAAATTCTTGGACCCATGAGGTCAGACGGTAAATTCCTGTTGGCTTCAAATGGGTGAGGATTTCTCTGCTCTGATTTTCTGAAACCTGATTCTGGCTGAACTCCTTCCTGCCTTGGACAACTCCCTTTTTGTGAACATGTGCTAAGAGGACCTGCACGTCAAGCCGAGTATCAGATAGTGAAGTCACTGTTGCTGCTTAACCCAGCCCTCCAGCGTTTGCCCCCGGGGCACAGGACTGCCTTCTAGGAGTGGGATTTCACACCTTCCCAGTGGAAATACCTTACCCGCCAGGGCACTGGGAGCCATCTGCACCAGAGAAAGTGCCATCAAGAGTTTCAGTGGGAAACAGAGTTTGGAAACTCCTGTCTGAGAACAGGCATAAGGAAGGGAGTACCTTTTCCTCCCAGAGGATGGTAAGTGGCTTTCAGAAAGCCTTTCTTCTTCACTCACTGCAGCCTGCTAAAACAAACCAGCATGCTTGGCTCTGCTGAATGATGTGTGGCACTGCACACAGATTGCACTGTTAGAGACCACTTTGCTTACAGATCCGGGAGACATTTCTAATGATCTCCTCCTGCTGCCTTTTTTTATTTCATTGTATTTTGTGTTAGTTTGAGATCACTTTGTTATAGCCTTACTTCTGCTGTTGGGCTTTTATTTTATCTGTGTTATGCAGTTCTGACAAAGAAAAGGATATTTTTATACTGCAGCCATGATGTGTGATGTAGTTTTCCCCATTCAAGAGTCAGCCCCTCTTCTCATCCAGTAGGAGAGGGAGATGCTCGAGTGTGCCAGAAGCAAACAGCATCTTCCTCAGCCCCATAACCTATGGAATTTCAGCACAATAAGTGGAACTTACACTACTAGAAAAAATTATGGAAACACAACTGGATCATGGGGCTCTTCTATTGCCCAGAGCTTCCAATTTCATGTCAAACAGACCAACAGCATTAAAACAAAGCTAGCAGAGAATTTAACAGCCAAGATGTTATGAGGAGAAACAGCTGAAGGGGATATGGTGTTGTCTAAAACCCTCACACAAACTACAGTGGAAGGTATTTTTTCAGGTCATTAGAAGTTCATACACCACAAAAGAACACCCTGCTCACAGATGTGTCCAGTGCATGAAATATTGTGAGGTCACTTCAAATTTTAGGAAGGGTTCCTCAAAAATGAATGAAAATTGTCAACATTTTCAAACTTAGCCACTACTAATAGAGCTGTGTACAATATTTCAGGTATTTCTTCTCTCACGTGGCATTTTAGCAGTGCATATTTTCACGGGCCATCATGTGAAAAATTATAGGTCACCTCCAATGACAGGATTCCTGAAACACCTCTTAGCACTGGGAATTAGCATGGCTTTATCCTCATACCACACTTCACCCCAGTGAGCTGACACTGGAGGAGCAGAACTGCTTCTGGCAATTGCTCTCCTCTTGTCTCCTGCCTGCCCAGTGTTCACGGCTAAGGTTACCTAGGGCTTGGCTTGAGACAAGGGGATATGTGTGGGACTTATGTAGCACAAAATGTCTTTTTACTAAGAGAGAGCATTATCCACCCATGTATTTATGTAGCTATTTATGTAATGCATGAATCAGTAAAATTTTTCACAGCTATTGAAGAGGGTCTCAGGCCTGGTGCTGAGGATGTATCACTCTATATTTTTAGTTCTGCTCATGGATTTTTCTTTTCACAGCCATCATGTTTTTCATTTGGAAAGGCTGTGCTACATGGAATCATTTGGTTTGTATGTAACTTACTGGTATCACAATGTCTTTTTTCAGTGTCATTCATGTGTCCAGGAACTTGCACAGCCCTGCTTGGGGCCTTTCCTGATGCACTTTGCCTGGTGCTCCTTATAGCAATAATCCAGTTCCTGAAGGGGCCCAAGAGTCTGACCTCATAGTGTGGATATTCATCCACAAAAAGATACAAGATGTTTTCTACACCTGGTGAACACAGCTAGCCTGTATGTAAAGTTCTGTCCATCAGTAGCTGTTTTATTGTATCATTGGACAATATTTTATTCTTTTTCTATCTGTAACTATGACTCTCTCTGCCTGGTTAAGAACAAGGAAAGAAGCATGTTCATTTACATTTCTCTCTCTTGCTTCAAACATCCATGTTTTGAGCACTTTAGTGGAAGTGCTGGTGCAGTGTGTCATGGCACAGCCAGGGCCAGCAGTGTCCAGCAGTCAGTGGCAGGGTGCCCAGGGCTGGGCAGAGACAGGGTCGGGGCAACAGAAAACAGAAATAATCCTCTGTGACACCAAGGGCTTCCTGGCAGTGTGAGTCACTGTCTGTTCCCCAAAGCCTGTTCTGAGTTTTCCATGGGATTATGTGCTTTTCCCAGTAAATTCTGATGTGGCAGAGAGCTATGGCATGTACCGACCTCTGGCTTCAAGTCCTGGCCTCTAAGAGCGATTGAACTGGACATGTTCTGCCCATCAAACCTCTGCTTCGAGACAGTTCTGTGATCTAGCTCAGGGCAATCTAATTTAAGCAAGACATGTATTTGGAAACCATTGGGACTGCTAATTATCTTTCTGGAATAATACGAGATGATGATATGAGGTCAGGAATAATATGACGAGATATGAGGTCAGGCCCACTGCTAATGTAGGCACACACAAAAACGTACCATTTTCACTTTGCAGAGAAGGGAACTGCTTTGTCTAGCTTGTTTGTCTAGCTTTTTTCTCTAGCCTTCATAAAGCATTAAAATACCCACCAGAAGGGATCTTTTCTTCACTTTGAAAGATTTTAATTTTGCATTGTTTTGAGTATATGTAAAGTTGTTTTATCTTAGTTGAAGATGGGTTTATAATAAAATTACTTCTTTTTCCATGGCACTACCAACATAGGACCCAAACTACATAAAAGATCTTAATAATATTTACTTCCAATGTTTTGGGAATAAAAAATATCAGAAAAGAGAGAGAAAACAGTAAAAATAAGGTGGCACCATAGACTGGTTTCTTCTAAAGATTGCAAAGTTGGTGATTAAAACTGTATGGAAAAGCTCAGTTTTGTATAGTGGAAGGAGTTTCTTACTTTTTGTTTTGATGTTCAAGTTTGTCACAAGCATTTGCTTTGAAGAAGATATTTGAAGGAAAACTAGAGACTAATGACTAATCAAAGGGTGAGTGTGTTTATCAAGAACTTGTCAGACATTCTGGTTTATTCTTGCACTCAATCACATTCAGGTGAGAGAATTTATCCAACCATGCTACATTCCTGTATGCTTCCTACATATCCGGTTACAGCTTCTGCTGCCTGCTTAGGAGCAAGGAATTGAGCCTACCTCCAACACCTTCTTGGTGAATGTCCAAACTCCTGGGACTTTGACTGGTGTTTTTCTTCACTCCCTTGCTCTATCTGATTTAAAACAAAAATTTTATAAAAAGTGTGTTATACCTTGAGCAACCTAATGAGCAAAAATTCCATCAAAACAAAAATTTATGTGAAATCAGCAAATTTTGTAATTCAAAGGATATTATTGGACATAGTACCTGATACACATCCTGGAGTCTCCAGGAGGTCCCTTCTTACAATCCTAACTTTAGTTTCTGGCTATTTCTTCCCTCTTCAGTTAAGAACAGGCTTTGGGCTAAGATTCTTTGATCAGAACCAAGTTTTCTTCCCCTGTGTTCTGTCTTGCTGGCTGTTGCCTCCAGTGCTGATGCATTTTGTGCCTGTCTACGTACATCCACATCTGCAGCCAAGCTCTGACATGCTGCAGTATGTGCACCATTCCTCAAATATGATGGTATCTTTCCCAGGAGAGCTGTATAGCTGTAAAATGTTTCAAATGCTCTACTTTTTTTCTATAAATTATGTTATAACGTCATTCTTTTTTGTGCCTCTCACACTGAACAAATTCCTTATTATGATGTAGCAGGGCTATTAACAGCCTCGTGCATGACCAGAGGAGCAGGCTAAAGCCAGACAGGAGGGAGGATGTGAAAAAAATTAGCACTGGAACTAAATGTGAGTGCCATCAGCTCGGTCACTGGGAGGATTAGGCCTAAGACTGCAGTGTTAAACACATTAGCTTTAAACACCTCAGTAGCCCTACTGAAGTAATTGAGGGGTTTTGCTGTGATTAAACAGCTGGGTTGAGTCCTGGCCTGTGAGCCTCAGTGCCTGTTATTAGTCTAGGACACACTGAAAATTTATTTAACGCTCTGGGACTTCATATCATCAACATGGTTATTATCATTTCTGTAGTTCATTGATCTGCAGTGGGAATTTCCTCTGAGGTCTGTCTCACAGCTTCCAGTGGCCATGAAGCTTTGTTCCTAATATTTTCCTTTTGTTGCACATAAACACTAAACAACTGGGCAAAACTATCAAAAAAAAATCCTTTAGTATTTAGGCTTATTTTAATATTAAAGCTTTTTATTTTCCGCCAGGCCTTTTAACATTGTATATGTTCATTTGGTGTATTTTAGCAAATGACTTTGCCCATCCCAGTTCTACTTGTTTCCCCTGCACACACCATTACTGAATGCAGTTCCAGGAGAGGATTGTGGACGGTACACCAAAGAAGATAGGAAGAAATTAGCCATCAAACAAAAATAGCATTAAAAAATCCCAAGTAGAATCTGTGTCTGGGATGTGGGAAAATTCAAATTCTTCAGAGTGAATGATTCACTAACCGTAACAAAATTTTATACGGTGGCCAGTATAAAAAAAGGATTTTGGAGCTGCCTGCTCTCGGGTATATTTTAGGTGCTGTTTTGCCGGGGGTGGCAGAGTGTCTGTGTAACTGATACTTTCTACAACTCTATCTTTGGGAAGTTGCCACTGGAGTTTTAGAAATCAGCATGTCAGAATGCTGCTCCTGCCCCCTTGAATAGCTCCTTGAGCGCAGGAGATCAGTAGCAGAAGGCGCTGCCCTGTGTGCAGCAGGTGCCGTGGATGCAGGTGGATGTGCACCTGGTGGATGCAGCAGGTGTGCAGCGCGGTGCCGTGGGTGTGACAGTCTCATGGGGCTGTCACGTGCGCTGCGTGCGGTGCCTGTGACACTCGGTGCTGGGCACACCACATGCCGTGGGGATTGGCACTGGCACACACTCTGCCTGTGACGTGATGGGCTATAAAAGAGAAGGTATTTCCCCGTGCCTACGAGAGGAAATTCGTGCTCAAGTGATGTTGTCAAGCCTGGTGCAGAAGCCGCTGTCCTGGTGAATATTTGTGTAATGAATTGTGCGCAGACTGTGTCCCTGTCCTTCCCCATGGAGGAGGACCCAGCCAAGCTGAAGACACTGCTGTGTAAGTACTGACCCACCACTGGCGAACAGAGTGGCAGGGAATCTGGGTCAGGCAGAGCCTCTCCAAAGATCTGTGGAGTGGAGCTGAGGGGTGGGAGGGGAGCATCTCCAGTTCAGACAGGGAGTTTTGGACCAAGCCTGGGCACCAAAGACTGAAAGTCTCATGGCCATGGCAGATGCTGTGCCTCATGCCCACCTGCACCACAGTAGACATTAGATCTTGCCTGAAATGAAAGGTAAGTATTCAATTAAAACAGCAGGCACAGCAGAATTCCTGAAGAAATGTCTCAGCTGTTCAGGAGGACACATTGCATATAATTATTACACATTACCTGTGTAATTCAAAATTCATAAGAACATTCAAGAACAAAACCCATATTATGGTTTAAACTTTTTTACTCAAGAGTACTAGCTAGTGTATAAGGTAAGCATGGTTTTGTGATAAAATTCTTTTACCCTGCTTTGCCCTCTTTTCTTTTTTACAAAAAATACTGAGATTTCTGTATTCTATTAGTTCTTCTGTTTGATTACATAATTTTTACTACTTTTTCTGGTAGGCTTTCTTAAATTTATTCCTTTTTCTTTGTTTTCTGCTATGAATCCGAACATTTGCTTAATCTGTTATCAATGAATGCTAAATATGCTTCAAGCTGAACACAAAAACTACTGAGATCCAGGGAATTTTCTGTAGGGGATTCTAGGCAAACCAGGCCCCAGTTCTAGGGACTTGGTGTATGCCCATGCTTGGCATTCTAAGACTTGTGAATGAAAGGCATATTATTAAATGTATTCAAATACCCTTAGTAATAAAGATACATTTCCTTCATGAACTGTAAACTCTGCCAAAGTACTGATGACAAGAGCAGAGATGTACCTGGACAGCCCCTGTGAATGTACCGAGTGCGTTTACTTACACACAAATCCTTAACTCTTGGGAAATAAATGTGGGGAGACTCAAGACATCACTTCAAATTTGCAAAGTAAGTGTTGAGAGGAAGTTTACTGAGCTGCAGGTATACAGTGATATCCAAAACCAATGAGCCCTTTCAGAAGAGTTTACTGTTAGTGGTTTCTGTTCCAGTCTAAAACCTCTGAAGACACATTTTCTATTGTGAACTCCTCGCTGAATCCAAATGAAGTCACATTCTCAGCTTCAGAGGGGCTGTGAGATGTACTTACAGCTAAACATATGCTAACCTCCCTTTTCAGATCAGGATCACACTCTTCAGTATTCCACATGCATGAAAACATGGAGTTGCTTAACTCTTGGTGCCTTCCATTTAATGAAACATCACAGAGTAGAACAGGTTAATCCGTATCATTTGCATGGAGTTCATTAAATCATTTTAACAAAATTTAACAGTTATACTTAGCTTGATACTCAGAAATGTTAACACCCTGCTTTTAATGTGACAGATTGGATTTGGAAAGCAATATAAAACATGGGTTTCAGTGTGTAGAATTTTTATTTCCACGACGTAAGGATGTTGTTAAGATCCATGTTCCTTTCTAAGATCTATCCTCTCATTTAAAACCCAACCAGTTCTAGATAGCCAAAACCATTTATCTTTATTAGATTTTAATGCTCTGGAAAAGTTAAACCAAGGATCTTCTATTACCCATTTTTTTCTTAAAGAAGTAGTTAGAAGTAAAGACTAACACTGTTTCTGTTGTTGGCATAAAGATTTTTATTCATAAAATTAGAGTGTTTCAAATAAGTGTAAGCTAACTTTGCAAAAAAAAAACATATTTCATATATGACCAAGACAGTTATTTGTATGTTTTTTCCCTCCTTTTTTTCCCCCCTCCCCTTCTTTTCTTCCTCTGTCCACTCCCCCAATAGGTGACATGCATGCAGTGGTTGCAAGGGGACCATACGATGCTGGACATGATTGAAAAAAAGCGTTGCCTCTGCAAAGAGATCAAAGCTCGACAGAAATCAGAGAAAGGACTCTGCAAACAGGACAGCATGCCTATTTTGCCAAGCTGGAAAAAAAATGCCGGGACCAAGAAATACAGCCCTCCTCCTTATTCCAAACAACAAACTGTTTTCTGGGACACTGCAATTTGACAGGCCTGTGGAGGATGCCCTCTCCACTGTGTGGCACCAAGCACAGGTAGCCTGCTTTCTTTAAAAGGCAAAGGCTCTAACCTAAGACTTATCTACAGGTGGTGAACTTCCTAGGAAAAAACACACCAGTACAGTGCTCACATGTCAATCAAGAGAGATATTTAAGTTTCTGACTGGATTAAGGCATACATATTTATCCAGGATTTTTTTGGATCCAGAAGATATCAAAATGTAAATATTTCACCAATATATTGAGAAACCCAAACTAATCCATTGTTTAAATANCAGTGCTCACATGTCAATCAAGAGAGATATTTAAGTTTCTGACTGGATTAAGGCATACATATTTATCCAGGATTTTTTTGGATCCAGAAGATATCAAAATGTAAATATTTCACCAATAT
Organism: Tichodroma muraria; assembly: GCA_013390105.1. Lineage (NCBI taxonomy): Eukaryota > Metazoa > Chordata > Aves > Passeriformes > Sittidae > Tichodroma > Tichodroma muraria. Next base: position 18,236 of record WAAG01050096.1, on the reverse strand, counting down.
ATTGAGAAACCCAAACTAATCCATTGTTTAAATATATAAATATATATATATAAATTCAAAAATTTATGGAGAATTTTACTATATAATGTTACTGTTATACTGTTTTATTACCTATTTTCTATATTCTATTATACTGTTCACCCCCAACCCTGTTGCCACCGTTTTATTTCTCTGACCTGCCTAGATGTGGCCTCTGTACAAAAGCATGTGGTTGTACGTGTTGTTGGAGAGGACAATGTACAAAACAACTCGGTGCTACGGCTGTAGAAGATTACTAGAGTGGTACTTGTTAGATGTCCTTAGCTTGGGGGGTGGGATGGACAAAGGAGAGAGTTCTGGTGGGAAACAGCAAACCTGCAAGCACTGAAAATAAAAGTGCTCAGTGCGGGTGCCCAGGTTGCATTTAAAATATTAATTGTTCTGCATCTGTTTTTCCCATAATGGTAACCAGATAAATTGTCCTTGGTTTTATATGAACCAGCTACTAAAACGATTTGGCCAAGGAACTAAATTTTCTTCAGCAAAGCCTGTGGCAGAATCTCTTCCCTGATGACGTTCCGTTGATTAGCAGAGACCATGGTTCACTGTGACTAAGCGTTGTGCAGTCCTTAGCGGAGAGAGCTGGTCGCCCAGTGGGTTGAGGCAGTGCCACTGCAGCCGCCGTCCCTGTCCACATTTACTGACGGTCCAGAAAATAAAGGCGACAAAATATGTTTACATGTTTATTATTTTTAAATCCAGCAGAACATCCTTTCTTACGCTGTGTCAGATTTCCTCGTGTTGTTTCTGTGGGCTGGATTTCAGACCCCTTGAAAGGCTGTTGGGAAATCCCTCTAGATTTCATGCAGTTTTGAAGCAGAAGCCCACATAATGTGTTCTCCTGGCTATGCCGTTTCTTCCTGCCTGCTTCTGGAATTGGCTTGCAATCCTGTATTATATTACACCCATTTTAACAGAATATTATGTCATGACCAAAGAATTACGACCTCCTGGTTTTAACGGGAGAAAGAGATGGCTTAAACTGATTATGAGGGTGAAATCTGTGCAGTGAAATATCTTCCAAAAGGATCTGTTGAGGACGAGGGAAAATTGTACTGCGGTGGAGTAGGGGGGAAAAAAAGATCTATGGCATATATTTTGTATATTAAAATTTTTATCTATGTGTCTGAAGTTTGGTAGTACAAAATTCCCTCTTTAAAACAAACATTTTAATGTTATATTCACCAAGAAGGAAAGGTGTGTTGCTTGAAACTTCTTGTTATATTGGCTTTTCTTTAAAATTATATTGACAGCATTGCCACAGCTGTAATTGCTGATCAAAAAAAGACCAAAAATAACAAATTTTAGAAGGTTTTTGTAATCTATATTGCTAAAGTTTGAGTTTCAGTAATGTTTTATCAGTAGTAGTTTCTTTCCAGCCTCTGAAATAAAGTTTTTAAATATTTTATAACTAATTAACTAATGTATATTTTGATGTCCAAACTGAGATTTCTGTAAAAGATGAAGTGTGTGTTTATATGTGTGTATGTATATCAGCATTATTGTATATGTATATATGCATATGTGTACACACATGTATATATGCATGTATCTATATATATCCATAGATGTGTGCATACATATATCCGCATATGTTAAATATCGGTGTGTTATGAATATACAAAGGCTGGAATCGGTACAGAGTTGAAATGAAGATTTGAAGACCCCCTCACAGCCAAAACGACCGAAGACATGAAAGAACCTGGAGGCCGTGAAGGAATCTTTGAACACGTTACATCGGAAAGTCACCAACTGTTTATTCTGCTTGTTCTCTTTTTCTTAAAGAAAGAAAATGGCAGAAGAAAAACTTCAGAGATCTCACAAAGTTCCAGAATCTGCTGGAAAGAAGACAACTTGGTCATGAGAAATCTGTTGAGATAACAGGTTCGTTATTCAGCAAGTGTTCATGCTTTGCCTTCCTTGTAATGTGGCAAGGGAAGAATTTTCCATATCCATGTGTGAAATACTTAGCTCAGCCATTTCTCCCAACTGCACAAAGTCACTGGTGACAAAACACAAGCCGGCGTTCTGTCAGCTCTGCCTGTCCTTGTCCTCGCTGGTTTCCTCCTGGAGCGGCTCCTTTACAGCCGCACTGCCAGAGCATCGCTGGCAGCGCAGACCCTGGGCACACCCGCTGGGGAAGGCAGTGTCAGTGTGAACAGTTGTGTCCTTGGTAGTGTTTGTTCATATTGTGTTCTTTCCACATCAAGACGTAATAGGAATAATGATCAGGGAATTGAAGCATTCTCGTCCGAAGCAGACTTGCTTGTACACGTAGCCCTCCTTGTTTTGCTTTTATTGCTCAACACTGTTTATGTTGTCCTTCCTAAATAACTACCCACGTGCTTCCAGACCTCCATTGTATCCTATGGAAACAATGGCTTTTTGTTTTAAAGTGCAACAACATGAAAAAGTAAATTATAACTTAGCACTACCTTCAAAGCACTTTAGAAATGTGAAGTAAACCTCATGCTTGCGAGAGCCGTTTTACTGAGGAGGGACGTGAGGCTCAGGCAGAGTAGATTCCAAAGGTCGGGGACAGAGCCAGAGCAGCCACAGCCACTGCCCTGTCCCGTGACTGCTGGCCCACCCCATGGTTCAAGTAAAAGGCACGTTGTCCTGCCGAGAGCTGCCATCACAGTGCTGTCAAACGTTTCCTACATCGCCTCTTGTCTCAGCAGCTTCTGTCACAGGGTGAATGACAGTGTTTAGTTACACACGATCATTAGAGCTGTAGTCTGTATAAATATGCAATCTGTATATACGTACAGATCACATATATACACACACTTATGGAGACTGTATATATGAAATTGTTTGGTATGCACTTATTTTGCTTTAAACTCCTGAACTTAAACATTATAGTGTAGCAATTTGTGTAAGGTGCACTGTGATTTCAAGAAAGCACAGTAAAGTCACAGGTCTTGTTATTCTTGCACTAAAAATGTGTTTACGTATATTAGCCAATGTATGTCTACTTTATTGCTCCTTTTGACAAATTAAAGCAAACGGTATAAAATAGTATGGGGGTTTTTGGTTTGGGTTGTTTATTTTTAAGTGGACAATGGCACTATGTTTTTAAATGACAGGGTTTTTAAATAAAATGAAATCATTCTGTGTTCATTCCAATGTAATACATTTATCAATATCTTGAAACTGAATGTCATGTTGCTTTTTTTTATATTTCATTAGAAATTGTCAGGTATGTGCCTGAGATTGTGTAGGACTAAGGAGTAGCTAGAGGCTAACTGTAATCATATATTATTAGCCGTTTCTATATACACAGTATAAATACATATTAATTTTCTTTTCATTTTTGTACTTGATTTTTTTAGGTAAGATGTAATTAAATGTACTTTGATACTTCTGAAGTAATAAGATGTTGTTTGAAGATCAACTCTGCTTTCTTTAGTGCATTGACAATATTTTACAATAATTTAGTGCTTATTTATTTGTGCTCCAGTGTAATTATAATAAAAAGCAATAGTTTAAAATATTTGGCTGTTCATTTTCATTTGATAGTTTAAGTTTAAAGACAGGTCATCCACTAGGGATTAGCCAGAGATTCCTGAGAAGAAAAGTCAAGTCAAAGATGTATATTTATAGCATTCCCTAGGCACATTTTTAATCGTACCATTTGTTGGAGGAAATGAATTAATTGCTTAAATAGGCTGGTATTTGCAAGTCATGCCTCATTGCATCTAATGTTGTGAGTACCATCCTCAACTAAATCCTTAGGATAAGATTTCTCTGAAGAGCAGATAAATTTTTGTCTAAGCACCTTTCACAGTTTGGGATGGCAGGTGCTCACTTCAAAGACACCCCCTTCAAAGATCTCCATTTGCAGAATATCTTCAAATGGGAGACAGACCTATCACACTCTCCATAAAGCTCTAAAAAACCTGCTCAAAAGTAAGCATAATCTTCCTGCTTCCAGACAAAAGCTTTAGTCCCATTAGGATGTAAAACCCAGACCTTGCAGAGGATTTCCACAACTTTTTTAAGGAGACATCCTCCCTAATATTTTTAGAAGGCGTTTTGTAATTTAAAAAGGTTTCCAAGAACAAGTTAGTAGTTAATAAAGAACCCAGGAAGAAACAGTAGTGCTCTTGCTATGGCACTGAGACCATATTTCTCTCCTTTCATGAAAAAAAAGCTGCCTCTAATATGCAAAAAAGGTCTTACCCATGTCTGTACAGATCTGCATGCAGAAGTGCACCAGGGGGGAAGCTTTTGGTTGTCTTCAGAAGGCGCTGCTTTTGGGACAGGTTGCAAATGATCCAGAAGATGCTTTCCAAGTGCTTCCCTGCCCCAGGAGTCACCTGCTTTCCCCAAGGCACAGCCTCTCCTCAGCAGCAATCACATTGACAGGGCCCATACGTAGGATGAAGAGCTCTGCTACCTCTTCATACTCCTCTTCCTCCCCCCAGCCCCTGACACATGTTCAGAGTGAGTCATCCTCTGAAGCAAAGCCCAGCCTTTTTCTCACAGGCTCTATGTTTTGTATGAAGACCCCATACAGACAACTAGAAATTAACACTGTTTTATAGGGATTTCTCCAGCCCTAAAAGAGAAAAAGAGATCTTGTCAGTTTCTCAGATTCATGTCTGTGTTCTTCAGTGGTATGGTTCACAAAGTCCTGTGTCCTAGCTCATTTCTAAAGGCTTGCCATGGTGACTTCCAAGATTCACCCTATTCCTCATGACATGCCTGACCACATCTGGACCCAGCAGCACCTGAACAAAGAAGGAATGAAATAGAAGGATTGCCAAATGCATCAGGGAGCATAAATATTGGGGAAATTCAGACATTTTCCTATTTGAAATATGTGTATTCTTTTTCTTTGCCACTGCAGCAGCACTTTTTATATACCATTGTTTTTTAAACAGAAGAGGTTTAAATTAAAAGGAGACAAGATCATAAAAAGCAACTGTTGAGTTTTACACTTGTATTTTCTCTAAGTTTATTTAGAAGTGGAAAGGTGCCTGCAGTGCTCTATCTTGGATCTCTGCTCCTTTTGCATTTTGAAAGCCATCACAATACCACTGGCTGGAGTTGCTGCTCTTTCTCCCCCGCAGTCACTCGGAGTGACCTCAGCTGGTGCCAGAGTGGCTGAGAAGCAATTAAAGCACAGAGGGGCTTGTCTTGCTTGGGAACAAGTAACCTGCCCTGAGCACAGCAGGGAAGTCAAGCAGCCCTTAGAGGAAGATGGGCCAACATCTCTCAGATCTATGGCCCACACTCACAGAGCTGGCAAGGGAACTGCAGGAAACCAAATAAAATTTGCAAAAACAAAAGACAACTGAAAAGAAACACTACTCAAAGGCAAGACTGAACATGTTTGGCATTTATTTTCTAAACCTGCCAACATCTCTTTTATGGTGCTTTTTCTTTTCCTTTAAAACAAGGTTACACATCTGTCACCTCTTAATTGAGATTTTTGGCACGAGGGTGGGTGGTAGTTTCAGTGTTTCCCCCACCTGTAGTATATTTTCATCTTCTTTTGTGTCCTTCTCTCTTTCTGTCTCAATCCTTTCTTTCGTGATGTGCTTTGGGAAATATATTTGTAGGTACAAGAGTTCCCATCAACTTTTTTTCCCATTAATGTTCTCTGCCTCCCCTGTTTTCAGCTGGCTCTGTGCTCTCTTAACCCTCATGAGAACATAAGAGGAAAGCAGGACGATGGACCACCATTGGTCTTATTTTAGAAGGTAAGATTTATCAATGCTGTTCTTGGTTTATACACAGCAAGTTTCACAGAAGGCTGGGGAAAGAACAGCTGGGAATGTGGCAGGAAACCCTGGGCTTCAGCCCGCGGCACTGGAGTGTCCCCGAGGCAGCAGGGCCAGTCACAGTGACCCTGCAAGGAGCCAGGCGAGGTCCTTTTCCTTCACACAAGTGACACCCGCCAGGAGGAACCTCCTGTGACAGGTTCCCGAGGACCGTGGCAGCGTGCCGTGCTCGGGAAGCAGGGAAAGCCCCCCGGCTGTCAGCCCCCGGAGGAGAGAGGAGCCTGCACTTCCTCAGCAGTCGCTTCTGACCGAATGTCTTCCGTCCAGCTCTCCATGACCTTGTACTTTCTTTGGACGTTTAACACCTCCGCAAAGTGGGTGTTAAATGGTGTTGTTAGTGTCTGTAGCGTGGTTTTACATCCACTTGAGAAGTGTAAATGATTCTACAAGGTGCAGGGCTCTGGAAAATTAGCTTTTCCCAGACTCCCTGGGGAAATTCAAATTAACTCCTGTGGAATCCAGCTCCTACCAAAGAGCTCTATTCTTTTCCAAGTTCTCCAGGTTGTTTTTTACTGTTCTTGTAAACACAACAACTGAATGGCTGGTGTGCTTATTTATCGAGTTTAAAGAGGTTAAGATGTCCTTGGACAAGCAGGCAAAGACATTCACTTTCTGCCTGCTTTTTTTTTTTCTCATTTGAGAATTTTGTCACAGTTTCTGCTGAACCATGTGGTCCATCCAAGAAGCCCACACTTTCTTCCCCCGGCTCTTGCCCTATGTGTGGGGTGTGGTGGCACATGTTGTAGATGGAATAAACTGACAGGATGAGTAATCCCCTGGGATACGTGTCTCACTGACCAGGCACTACCTGATAGCTGTTTCTTCATCCTCTGAACTGTGTCACTTACAATTTCCACACTCACCATAGGTAAGACTTCTCCCCCATGCTTTGGCCATCTCTGTCCCTGGCCATGGTGACAGAACATCTAGCCTATCTTCCTAAAAGGTTTCTAATTTGGTGGTATGTCCAAATAAGAGGACAAATTTTGAAACTAACTGGGATCTTACCTATTCAGGGTACTTACTCAAGGTTGCAAGCAATGCCATCAGCCTCAATAAAAAACAGACTTCTACTCCTTGTGCAGCAGCAGTCAGCAGGGGAAAGCCAGCAGTACCGCACGCAGGGTCAAAGGGTTGAAAATCAGCACCTAGAAGGGTCATTAAACTCACCTGAGCCACTCAATAACCCTTGCAGTGCACCTGGCAGCAGTCCCTTGGGTTTGCAGCACTACAGAAAAGCAGTGACCTTTGAGGGAAAGCCTAGCCAGGCATCTCAGTCGAGCAGCAGCTCGGGGCAGCCCTGGCACTGCCCAGCCCTGGGGGTGTGGGTGTGCCTTCAGGTGTGACCAGGTCATCACTGTGAGTCCTTGCAAACAGGTGCTGCACAGTCACCACAGACTGCTAGAACGATCCTGCCAAAATTCATGCCAGGGATTTACTGCTATGGACTGACAGGAACTGTGAGTTTGACCAGTTATCATGAGTTTTTCCTTGTACTTTTGATGCTGTTTCATTTATCCCAGGAAGCTCCCCTCTGTTTCACCACTTATGTCTATTTTTGTAGACATAGACAGAAGTACAAATCTCCAGTACACTGCCTGAAATAATACTCTGAATCTATGGCTGAGAGAAAGGCTGAATACCCCTCATAATAGCAGGATTCTAAATGAACTTAGTAACATCAGATTCTTAATTTTTATTTTTGCCAAAAGTTTCGTATTCCTTTATTTTCTATCTGTTTCAGGAATTCAAGCACAAATAACCTTTTGAAACTTGGTACCAAGAGAAATTTCGAATTCTGACAAGTTTTAATCCAATAGAAAAGCAAATTTGAGTTCATGCTTTCTTTACTTCCATAAGAAAGCTTTGTTACTGTCTGTTTGATTTCCACAGAGATACTATTGCTTATGTTAACAGGGTTCTACAACATATAAATCACCTTTCTGTCCTTCTCTTTCTGAGAAAGAATGAATACTTAGCACTTTTCGCTCAGGTGTTTCTTTCTCAGTATATCTACAAGATTAATGAGAGCTCTGCCAAGTGAGGTTAGTGGGTTTAAGGAAGGGAAAGATTGTTTAGTGTCTCAGTGTGGTGAAATATAGCATTTAATGTACATATTCTGCTAGTTCAAGGCATGTTTTAAGAAAGTTTTATACTGTTTCCATGACAAATTAATAGGAAATTGGACAAAATGCTGACTTTGGATTTCTGCTTGTGGCGAAGTGTTCTCTGTCCTTCAAACTTTATCTTGACTGAAGAGCACTAGATGATACAGCCAAGAAGAATAATGAATGGTACATTTACTGCTGTTCTAGCATAGACAAATAGTCTCTTAGTTTTACTCTGGACCAAAAATATTTTACACACCTTTGATTTATCTTTGGGTAGACTGTTAGTGACTGTCTGATATTGTAAAAGGTAAATCAAAGCCTTAATGAAAGATCAGTGTTAACTTATACCACTGTTTCAGAGAACATTTTAAAATGTTGGAGACCTCAACCTCCAATACTCCCTTACCTCTTCTGTCCATTTTTGAATTTAACCCCATTTTCTACAATGTGCAGCTTACAGGTGCTCTCCACATTTCTGCTATTAGCTAGTTTGCTGTGGGTTTTCTGTGCTGGTTTTTGGGGTTGGAAGTCTTGTTATGTATTTTTATTCTCCTGACACTCTCCCATAAACCTTTGAAACAAGGGGTAAATTAGTTTTCTGTGACAAGGAATGGGCATATCACACATCTATTCATGTATGTACGTACATCCTAAAACCCAAATGGGTACCTGATTCCTAGTGCTCCTACAGAACAAAAAAACAGGTCACGTTCTTTTTTGGCATTCAGGGGCTTCACACTTAAAAAGTCTCATACCACGTTATGACAGCCCCAGCTTGGAATCCCAGTTTGAAGATGTCATTTACTTTGCCACAGATTTTGGCAGTTATTTATTTAGATATAACAGTAACTTTCCTCTAGAGAGTTCAAGAAATGACACTACATGCTCACACAGAATTCAAACAGCAGACTATGCTTTAGCTTAACAAATTATTATTGTTTTGAAAGAAAATAGTTTTCAATGTCACAGTTGTCAAGTGCTATTTGATGGATGTAATTCTGCAATGGAATATGAAACTTTGAGATGGTGTCTTCTTTTTAAAACTCTTCTGAGGGGCATTAAGATCTAGTGCATCTAATTAATGCTTTAAATATTCTTTCCTATCAGTTCTATCTTTATCTATCTCTGTGCTGCCTTGTTATCCAATATGAACTGCTCATTGAAATCGATTGTTCCTGGTCTTTTCAACCGTTGATTGTTCTTTCATGGCTGAACCCTTTAAAATAACAGTATTGATTTTTCTTACATTATAGCCCTCCTCATAAGTCCTAACTAGAGACTGTCACTGTGGCCTAAGAACATGTAGGGACACTTAGCAGTTCTGAATTTAGAATGAAAAAGGTATGCTTAGTGCAGTATTCATCCAAGCATGGATTTTAAAATAGTCAGTCTGAGGATTCTAGATTAAAACTGTGCTTTGGTTTATTTTTCTTTTAAAATTGGTGAAAATATTTACTCACAAATGTGAAATAGTGTGACACAGAGCCTAGAATGTGCTAACTGAAATATCTTGTCTTCATAAGCCTTCAGTTTACTGAGTTTCCAAATTTCATGGGATCAGAGTAAGACTAGAGAATAATTTCTGTTCTCTCTTCTGCTGAGCTTGTAGAGAGTGTAGGGAATTGACTCCATCCCTTGGACCTCTGGTGGCCCAGAGCACTCACTGTGTGCTTGGAGGTGACTTTCAGGCTGATACTCTCTGATGGCTGTGCAGGGAAGGATGTTCATATCTGTCCGGTCTGGCAGGATTAGCAATAGCATGACAAATTGTGGTCTCATATTACTGCAACACTCAAGCCTGGCTTTGGGGAAAATATTAATTGGATCCCTTTCCATTTTCACAGGAGAAAGAGGAACAAAATTCTTTGTATATTACAAATGATAGGACATATCAGGAAGATAAATGCAAGGAACAGGAAGTAAAGTTGATTAGAAAATTTGAAATGGAAGACTTTTTTTCTAGACACTTTTATTTTAATAGAAAAAGATTTTAAAATTCTGCTTTTGTTTCAAAATATGAAGCAATTTTTGAATGTTGGTGTGCCTTAAGATTAATTTTGCAAGTGGAATTTTTTTTTTCCATTTTGAAATGGATTTTTAACATTAAGCAGGTTGTGCATATTAATAAACAACTCAAGAAAAAAAAATCACCATTTTTGGTGCTGTTACTTAAGTTTAGGACCTCAGAGTAGGAAAGACTAGAAACCTTGTTTCTTTTGGAAACAAGTTGCAAAATGATTACAAGATTTACAAAAAAATAAAATCTGATAGGAATTTGAAACAGCAGAGCATGACACACTGACACACAAACACCAGGAGAGTGGCCACGGTGCAGTGTTTCAGAAGAGCCGGCTGTGGGCACAGTGTCAAAGGACAACATGAATATCAAGAAATCCCTAAAACAAGCCCTCAGATTCATGAGAAATGGCTGTCTCTGTGACCACACAAAATGATGTGATTAAAAACTGAGGCAGAAAAAAAATGCTGTGTGTTGTGGCCTGTTCTGTAAGACAGAAATTCTTTTTCTGCAAGAGAAAGCCCTGTTGCTTTGGACTTTGCTGGTGATATGAATTGTTACCTGCACCCCAGCTTGCTCTGCTTTTACTCATTATATCATTGGAAACTTAAGAGTTGAAGTGATTAACGAGAATATTTAGAAAAGAACAAAATCAGGTAGAAGAAAAGCTGATGCAGCAATTTTAACCACCATAGAAGAGAGAAGATATGACATTGAAAACTTTGTAGCCTGACCAAAAAAATGTGAAATGATGAACAGACTGAATACGCTTTAGTGGAGGAAGTAAAATTAGATCCTGTGGAGTGTGGTTACAAATATTTTTACTCTGAAAACAATGTAGAGAGTTTCAGGAAAGCTTTTTCTGGTTTTGAAAACTTGGTCCATTATTGCCAGTGCAAACATGGTGCAGGGGATGATTCCACAAGGGTAATGCTGTTAATGCACAGCATGAGACATGATCTCTGGATCTTTGGTCCCAGGTAGGGATATTTCCTCAGTATCTTTGGAGAGTTGGAAGCGGCCATGCGAGATGTCAGGCTGTGACTCAGCTGTGAAGACCCAGCTGTTGTTGTAAGGCTGTGCTGTGGTTTACGGGGTGTGCGCAAGGCACTGTCAGACCCCTCCTTCATGTGCCCACGTCGGAGGGAAGTGGCCTTGGCAGTCGCCACTGGGGACATCCGGCTCACAGGCCGAGCGCCGAATACCACTGAGAAAACATCGCCATCAAGGCTTAGCCCTGTGAAAGAGTTCCTTTGTGTTACAGGGAAGACTTCTTAGCATCATCTGAGAAAGTCCTTAAACCTTTCTCCTGACTCTTGTTGTCCAAGCTAACAAAGTACCGTGGAATGCAAACATCAGTTACCGGAGCGGCCTCATGGATTTGGCCTGTATTTTCTGCCGACTGTGTGACTCTCTGGCCCTTCTTTGTAAAGGGCTGAACTTCTAATTTTTATTTTTTCCTAATTTAAACATCATGCAGTGTGGCAAGGCCTTTGGTCATGAGCAGGGCTCCTGGTCAGATTGATTTTGAGCAGGTTACTGAGGTAGGCCTGGAAACAGCCATTGGCCCTGGGCTGCCACCATCAAATCAAGCTCCCTGCACAGTTGTGACAGCAACAGCGGCAGAGGAACCTGGCATGACAGGGAGCTGAGGCAGGGTGGCTGCCACAGGCATCAAGCCAGAGGACCTGTGTGCACACTGAAGCTGGACCACGGTGGCCACAAAACTGTGGGGTGCTTCGCTGGTTGTGGGCAGATGCTCATGAAGGCTTCCACTGTAATCTCTTAAATATCCTGGATTTAATTTTTGTGTCAGGCTGCTTGCTTCTGCAGAGAACAGTTTATGGTGGAGTTTTGTGTTTACAGAGAACTGTTAGGCTGCCCTTTAAAGTGTTTAAATAATATTGTATCAACACAGTGCAGACTGATATGTATCTTAGCAACTGTGTCAAGTTCACGATGGGCTAAAAATCCAAATGGGAATCAAACAATCTGGAGCCTTAGAGCTTAGAAAACTGAGAATAAGGAGAAAATTACAAGGTTATTTTAGGCCTAACCAAGGCAGCCCTTCAGCTTCACACCATGCTAATTGTAGGTTAACAAGTACCTTAAAACTATAATTAAAATGCAAGATACACACAGTATCTCCAAAAATTATAACCAAAAGAAATTATATTTCAAGGCAAGAAAAAAAAAATAAAAATAACAGAAGTACAATTGAAGTTTGAAAGGAGTGAAGTCTGTAACAAAGCAAAATACTGCTGGTTTTATTTACGTTTTACATATCCATTGTTTTTTAAGTCTAGAAAACTCTGTATATGAATACCAGGTTGAACGCAGTATGTTTACTCCAAGGGTATGTGAATAGGGTGCAGTTCCTGCTGTAAACATGAGCAAATGCTCGTCACCCACTGTGCTATTCCAAAAGTGCAGAAACCAGCACTACGGGAGGTTACAGGCCTCTGGGTCTGAGACAGGTTAAGTGCATCATAAATTGTCCCAGATCTAGCAACAGACACTTGGCTTCACATTCCAATGATCTACATTCACGGTCACCCCATTTATTGTGTGACTATCTCAAATCATTCCTGAACATACTGTGTGAGCAATTCTTTTTGACTTAAACAGGCTGAATTGGTCCTGTCTGCAGTACCTGAGCTGGGTCTGCAATGCCCCTTACCTTAGAGAATGAAGTTTCCTTCACAAAGCACATTTCAGCTTCAAAATGCAAGAGTTGTTCAAATTTTCCAGGTACACATTTATAGAGAGATCTTGACTCAATCGGTAGTTTGTATGAAGCTGGTATTTAAAGACATTGTTAATTAAGCCATTTAAGTACCTTGAGGGTCATTATAGGTGTGAGAGCTTCTAGTCATCAGGACTCTAACTCGCACCTCTCTGCTAGAATTCTTCCAGAAGACAGCACTAGACTTCTGTTTGTCTTTTGCCTTTCCAAGAACAGATCTAAGAGAGAATGAAGGGGTAATAATGTTCCAACCAAAACTGACACAGAGCTTGTTTTAGGTATTAGTAGTTATGGTCTTGTAGTTCTTGAATGTGCTGGACAAATCGCTGCAGTAAATACCAGAAAGTCTCAAAAAATAGTCTGAGTTCCTGAGGTTCCAGACAGGTTTTGGGAAGGGATGTGCTGTGTGAGAACAAAGCCTTCAGTTTGGTGCATGGAGATTAAAGGATCAATTTGGTAAGATGGAGCAAGAATGCAGAGTTATTAAAGTTAAAAGGATCTTGAACTTGATTCACCACGTGATGTGAGGAGGGCACGAGGGTTTTATGTGTTTATGCTGCTTATTGTACCGTGTGAATCTCTGAAGAGTGGAGGTCCCATCTAATCTTAAATTACTTTGTCCTTCCCAGTTCTTGTGTTATGCCTGAGATGTGAGATTTCACTGACTCTGTGTGCTCAGTAACTGAATCTGCCAGCTGATGACTTGAACCTTTCCCAGGAATCACAAGGGACAATCAAAACATCTCTGCATTTTAAGACACTGAGAGCATTTCACCATATGAACTTGAGGATTTTTTGACTATCCCAATGTACTGAGTATTGGAAGAAGCATTAGAGATGGGAAAGAAAAGCAACTTTGAAAAAAGAGGAAAATAATTTTTAAGAGTTATCCCTTTGGAAGAGGTTTGATTTATTAAAAATGTAAAGTATGAAGGTGTAAATAGAAAAGTAGTGGAGTGATTTCTCAAGAGCTAATGATCTGTTCTCAGCAAATATTTCAAAATAATTTACTGTGAAATTAATTTTATCAGATGGTAAAATCATATGGGTCTCTTCTGTCATGCAAATTCTCTGAAATGAAATGCCTTTTTGGGTGAAATAACCTATTTTTCCGTGCAAAAAATATGGCTTTACAGGAAAGAAAATATTTTCCCCTCAGGAAAACTTTGCCTGAAGAGAGAAAATGTAACTGAGAAGCTCTTTTCCTGTGAATATCTTAAAGGGAGATGAAGTTGCTGAGTACCCTGCAGTCTCACTGCCATTGAAGCAGCCAACCAAGGGAGGCAAAAATTTCTTGGACCTTGGATTCTCTCTGTCAGCATAGGCTGTGTCCAGGTCAATTCTGTTCCTGTGAAATTCTCAAGATCCTTTCAAGTAGACAGCAGGAAGAGAAAATGCATTATCGTTCTTCCAAAACTGCCTTTTTTCCCAGAATTCCCTGTCAATAAAGGAGAAAAAGCCACGTTTCTAAGATTTTGGCCCCTCCTAGAAGGAAGAAATCTTTCAAAACTCTATACTCTTTTGAAGGAATGGATGTAATTTTCTCAGCTATTCTACTGAAGACATTCACTGGATTTTTGTCCAACATCCCGTGGGGATTTTGGAGCAAAACACAGGGAGTGTTTTTTGGTGAGATGGAGCGTTATGCCTAGTGCAGGTGAAGCTCTGAGTTTCCAGTGGCCCTGGACACAGGATTGTCGATGTTTCAGGATGAAGGAGGCTGCCTACAAGGGCT
>WAAG01050095.1:173793-264662 GCA_013390105.1 Tichodroma muraria | reverse complement strand
ATGGATCTCATGAAGACAAAACAGTTCAATCATTTTGGGGGCTGCTTTCTGGAAGAAGCTCTTATGGCAAAGCAAAGTATAAATAATAAAATTCAGAACAGATCTGTGCTCCTCTATAGTAGGAGTGTAAATAAAATGCACCAAGGTCGAATGAGAACTTCGAAGCACCAGGTTCTTAAATAAAAAAGGAAGTAAACACATCTCTTTCACGTTAGGCATGGTGAGTTCTTCCCTTCATGGATCTGCATCCACAGATTTCTTCCTGGCCTTCGTGAGCCAGGTGATAAAGGCTTCAAAATTATTGGAAGTCTTTGGCCATGGGTTTGAGTGGCTGAAAAATCCAGACTTGTTAAATGACTCTATTTTGTTAGAGCAGTCCACTGAGCTTGTTTTAAATTAGTGTTAGAATGAGGATGTTTATTTAAGACCAAAATGGCCATCTGGAGAGTCTCTTTTCAGTCATTTTATAACTCTCAACCATTTTCTTTGCAAATAAACTATGGTGACTAATGCTTGGTTTCTTATGGAAAGTTAGGAAGAAAACTCAGCTAACACTTTTATGAGTAAAAGATTGTTTCTAAAAAAAAACCCTGGAGTTGTTTTCTTGCATAATGTGAACTGATAAATACATGTAAAACACTGTTTTTTTAAAGCTAAGTTTAATTAAATGTCTAGTTTCTGCCTAGTACAAATAAACTTCTCAGGGAAAAATGAAAAGTTGAAAGCAATTAAAATGAGGTGCTGTGTGTATACAGTACTTAATCATTCTCACTGTGAAAACCTTGTTTTTACAAGTTGGCAGCATTACAGATACGCTGCCAATTTCTGCTTTTACTCAAAAGTTCAAGGCCAAGGGGGACTGTTAGATCATGTAGTATGACCTCTTCTAAATCACAAGCCTCTGAACTGTATCTATTTATGTTACAGAGTCCAGTAATTTGTCTGACTGCAGAACAGTCTTTTTGGCTAACCTGTGCTTTGCAGAAAGGCACAAACTCATCATGTAAAGACAGCAGATACTCTGCTTCTTCCCATGGCAAAATACCTCGAGCTTCAAAACCAAATAGGACACTTCAGATTTATTATCTGATTTGTAGTGAGGTTTTGGCTTCAGTTCCCAGCTACTTCAGTTTCCAGGTGATTTTTCCTTAAAAGATGAAGAGTGCCTATTAATGTCCAATCTATTTTAATATTTGCAGAGATACGGAATTAATGCTGAATGCAGTGTTATCATCTATGGAAGTCTTCTCCTGTTCCATCTCAGACATTCTGTTGAGACATCTGGGGGTTACATTTATCCTGTTGACCAGGGCATTGTGTTGTGGTTTCTCATTCCATTGCTTACCCAGCATGACCATAAACCCTTTCCTAGAGATGCTTCTCTCTGTTTTCTCACTGAGGAGTTATGACTTGTTCTTGTTTCCAGGCTTACAAACCATAATTTGTCTGTACAAAAATTCACTTTATAAGTGAACTGCCTTACTTGCTTGTCTGCATCTAACAAAAGCCACGTTATCAGTCTTTATTATCCCTATATTTTATCTGTATTTTATAATCATTGACTTTCATTCTTCAATTAACTAGGAGGCTGTTAAATGTGAGCAGAGCTAAAAAGTGCTTGTTGCCACATGTTAACTGGCTGCAGGTACAGGGAGGTGATTATTAGAAACAACAGAGAAGTAAGATGACATTTTTTTGGCTGTAATAATGGTATGGAGTTGGTTATCAGCATGTTTCTTTCCAGATTCATTATCCTAACACCTACAAAATAACAGCAGAAGCACTTCTGCCTGATTGACAATTGTTGACCTTTTTGGGGGGAATTTTTAAGCAGTATTTATCCATTTATATTAATAATTTCCTTAATAATGTACATTGTTTGCTGTTAGTTAAGACCTTGCATGACTGTATGGTGAGAAATGCACATTGCAGTAAATGCTCTCCTCTGCTCTTTGCTTAAGACATTTTTACATATAAATTACTTTTGGCTGGCTGTTTACAATCCACTTGAAAAACTGGGCCAAAAGTCAGCATTTCCTTGATGATGGAAGTCAAGACTTTGGGTATTAGCTATGGCTTGATTTTGCAGTAGCACTGAGTTGTTAAACCAGGAATTTACAGATTATACCTTTCCTCTGAGTACCTGTCAGTTTTGTGGCTGCATTTCAAACCTAAATTCTGGATTTCTTCTTAGCTGCTAAATCACACATTCGGTTCCAAATTTCAAACTTAAGTTATGAATTTCTTAGCTGCTAAATCACACATTCGGTTCCAAATTTCAAACTTAAGTTATGAATTTCTTAGCTGCTAAATCACACATTACATTCCAACTGACTGCTGTCCTTTGGTCCTTTTCATATTTCTGTGCCCTTATCTGCTAGATTCAACTTAAAAATTGTAATTTTATCTCCTTCATTGCTGCCAATACCGGGACATCTATCTATCATCTACCTACAGCACTTTCAGGTTCTGCCCTTTGGGACTCCCTCCCTCATTCCCTCCATCTCACAGCAGAAATTTGCAGTGGGTTCAGTAGAAAGGCTTGGATCAGCAGAGTGATGTCCCTGGGTTTGTGCACGCATTGTGACCTAAGTTTACGTGCTCTTGTTTCAGGCACAAAGGTGAAGTCAGCAAGGACCCAGACCTGCTCTCACACACAGAAGGTCATCAGCAGCCCCAGGAAGAAGCATCCCCTTGCCCAGCAGAAGCAGTACCTCTTCAGCCCCAGCCAAGATGTCCCTGCTGCCTCTGGTCCTCTGGAAGGCCACCTCATTCCCGTGGCTGTTCCACTAGGTAGGAGCAAATAACCTGGAGAGGACTGTGTGCAGGCTAATTGCTGCTATTTCACGAAGTACAGCTTTTATCTTCTTAAGTCACTGGTTTGGGGGTTGGAATTAGATGATATCTGTTTAGATGATCTCCCTTCCAACCCAAACCATTCCATGAGATTTGCACCTGCCCTTCTCAAGGGAAATCTGAGGGATCGGTTGAAATCTGAGGTTCTGAAAATCCTTCATGGATGTCTGGGGACGCCCTGACAGAGTAATTGCTTAGCTGTACCTTTTTTGATTCATTTTGGTTTTAGCCTTCATGTTCTTGCTTTCAGTTTGGTATCCACATAAGCAGGAACTGAATCACTCACCCTTGGATTCAACATTTGCAATGACTTCAGCCCAGCAATTACAGTAGGACTGTGCCAAGCCCAGTAAATTCCTTGTCATGACTTCTGGAGTTTTGGACTTTCAATAGAATCATTATATAGGGCTTGATTTGAGAAGGGTTATTAATATATAGGCATTGAAATAAGGTAATTGTTTTTTTTAAAAGTCTGTCTCAGACAAAAATCTGTGGGTTGTTATACTAAGTGTAATAGTACTTTGGGTGTGATGGTGTGTAGTTTTTGAATGACAAACTCAATTCTTGTTTTCAGCAGTAGATGTCACCAGAGTCAAGGAAAGTAAATAGTTTTAAAACCAGTGTTGAGTTGACAATTTCTGCTGTGAAATCTTAGAATTAGCTGGAGAATTATTGGAGTTTAGCTAATGTTAATAGGGGGCTTTTTAATTGGTCTGTAATTGCATACAGAATCTCGAAACACACAGAATGTAATTTTAATTAATTTATTAATTTACTGGCTTTGGAGATGGATATATAAAATTTTAATTGTTTTTCAACTGTCCTTAGGTCAAACCCAGAGCAGCAGCACGTTACTGACACCTGCTGGAGTAACCATAGATAAACCACACCCTGTCACAGTTACAACCTCCCTTCCTCAAGTGCCACCAAAGCCTCCAGTCGAGGTAAAAAAACCAAACATAGCTGTAATAGAGATGAGATCAGAGAAAAAGGAGCCACCTCAGCTCTCTGTGCAGGTACATGTCAAGACTGATGATGTTTTTTTTGTTTATTTTAATGAGTGCTAACTACAGGCAGCCTGGTCCATCAGTAGCACACTTTGTAGATGGTTTTCAATAAGAATTAGAAAAATATAGAATGGAGGGACCAAGCAGTTCTCATGCTATAGTAGTGTATTTATGAATATTTTAACAATTATCTTTATTATTTGACCAAAATAGAAAACTATTCCTTCCGTAAGTCACCTATGCAGGCCATTTGTAAAATCTATGTCACATTTTCTTTTTTTTTAATGAGATTTTTGAGTCAGAACAAACTTGGAGTAAAAGAAGTATAAATATAACTGTCAGTTTTCTTGAATGATTACTTTGGCCTTTTAAGGTTTCTGTTTCAAGCATGATTGTCAACCCAAGGGTTTCACTCCTGATTAATCAACCCTTGCAGTCCTTACCTTGTGGGTTGGGGTTTGTTGTTTTGATTTTTCACATGTGTCTGTTGTCAAGGAAGCGAATGTTTCTTGCGTGTTCATTGTTTTGGATTCCAATTGTTGAGACTGCACACATTCCCTCCCACACCTTTCAGACACAAATGATTCATGGAACTCAGAGTTAAACACAGGTAGAATGTTCTGTGCTTTGTTCCCTTGCTCTGTTACTTTATTCCACCCACCTGCATTTTGCTGTTATTTCACCCGGTTCTTAAATATTTAAGGTGATTTTTCTTTTCCCAAAGGAATGAAGCATTGAAATCTTTGTTCTTAACAGCAATACTGAGCATTTTAATGCTGTAATGGACATGCCTTGATTACAAACTGTATTGTAACCTTCTAGACTAATTGCAGGTCAAGCACACCTCTGCTCTGTTATAGGTAATTATTTCAGATACACTCACCCTCTGTTCCATGCAAGACAAAGTGTCAGGGAATTAGAGAGAAATCAGGTACTGCAAGAGAAGAGGTGACTGTTTCTGGTGTTAGTTTTTGACATTACAGTAATTTGATTTTCAGAACCAAGTTGATATCAGATACAGGCATGAGAAAAGGAGAGCATTTCAGTGCTCTGAATTTTAGTGGCTCAGAAGCAGGTGGAAGAAAAAAATCTGAAAAGTTCAATGATAATAGCCAAGCTTATATATAGATTTTTATACTGATAGGTTTTTTTCTGTCCTAGGTGTTACCAAATGTTGATATTGACAGTGTTTCAAGTGCCAGTGGGAGTGTAAGTCACACTCCTCCAGGCTCTGAGCCTCTGCTCCCTCCTGTTGATGCCGTAATACAGGTAATGATTGTCTGGGAATTCAAACTTGTTCAAAAGGAAAATATGTTAAATTGCTGCAAAGTTCTTACTGTCTTCCTTCAGTTAGAGAAATGAGACAGTTCTAGGAAAAATGGAGTAATTATTCTAAAGAATTTATAGTACAAGGTATTTGTTTAAGAAAATGAAAAATTGTGGAAAGACGCTCTTCCGCCAAGATTAAATGAACACCGTGGTAAAACTCTAAGAAAAACAGTGTTCCTGTGTCCTTTAAAGAATTATAATCCCTGTTGGCCCATGCCTGTCTTGTTTTCATTGGCTTCAGTGTTCTGAGGTTGTTCCTCATCCCTCCCTCTGCTGCTTGGCTCTCCTGGAGTGGTCAGTGGTGTGGGCACTGAGCACCAGGAGCTTGTGGTGTTGGAGTGGCCACTCTATTCTCTTTTCCTACAATTTTTCAGAAGCATTTTTAATCTTAATCTAAGCAGCAAGGAATATTTTTGTGCATCTCTAAGGGTAACTGCTGCTTGCTGAGTGGTAAGAACAGAGTGTGTGAAGGCTTGGTGAGGCAGTGATTATTTTTGTGTGGTTATTGTACTTTCTATTTTCCTGACTTCAAGAGTTGGGTCCTCCAGAGTCCTGTGATCCAGGTATTCACTGAATCAGACAGAGGTTGTCGACTAAAATAGTGATTTTTAAATTCTATTTAATGATAATAATAGTGATTAATAGTGATTTTTAAATTCTCTAAAACTAAAATAATGAATTTAAAATTCTATTACTCCATCCCAGCAAGTTGATTAGAGAGGTGGAGCACCTCTCCTATGAGGAAAGGTTGAGAGAATTGGGATTGTTCAGCCTGGAGAAGGCTCTGGGGTGACCTCATTGCAGCCTTCCAGTACCTGAAGGGACCCCCAAGAAAGATAGAGACTATTCACAAGGACAAGGGGGAATGGCTTCAAACTGACAGGGAGTAGGTTTAGATTGGATATTAGGAAGAAATCTTTGACTGTGAGGGTGCTGAGGCCCTGGCACAGAGGGCACAGGGTGGGTGCCCAGAGAAGCTGTGGCTGCCCCACCCCTGGCAGTGTCCCAGGCCAGATTGGACAGGGCTTGGAGCAACCTGGGATAGTTGAAGGTGTGATTTAATTGATTCTTGTCATGGAGGTTTTCTGCTAATGCATTTCCACCCCCCCAAGATGAAATACCTAACATCTGCAATCTGTCTTTGTAAGGCTCCAGAAGAAGTCCACAGTGAAGAGGAAAACACAAAGTTACCAGGAGCTAACTTCGTTGATGTTACTGATGTCATGCAGGTAATCCCATTGCAAAGGTGTCTTTTCCTTTTAATAATTTTTATATTTGTTTTATATTATTCTGTCAAAACTGGAAACACAATGTAAAGAAACTATTTTGCTTTCCTAGCAGCTTTAAAAGTACACTTTGTGAGCAATATTGAACTGTTTACAGTGTTATAGAGGATATTAGAAATTACTGTGTGTTGGTGAGTAGAGAAGCTTTTGAAAAATTAGAGTAAAAAGCTAAAATTAGCTTTTATTTGGATATGGTAAAATCCACTAGAAATACAAGTAGTTCTCTGAAATCAGCAGTGATTATAGCACTTAGACTTTACAATTTAAAACTCTGCTTGTAGTGAATATAGTGACAGGCTGAGAGAGCTGGGATTCTTCATCCTGGAGAAGAGAAGGTTCTGGGGAGACCTTGGATCACCTTCCAGTGCCTAAAGGGGCTCCAAGAGGGCTGGAGAGGGACTTGGGACAAGGCATGGAGAGACAGGACAAGGGGGAATGGCTTCCCACTGGCAGAGGGCAGGGTTAGAATTAGATCTTAAGAAGAAATTCTTGCAAGTGTTGTTTCTGCTTTATGGTAGCACGGGTTTATTTGAGATCCTCTTTGACAGTTTAATTTTTTTACATAGCAAATCCTTTCTTTGGTTAGCTGGCCTCTTGTCTGAGGGTCCTGAGAAACTCTCAAAGTTGGTGAACCAGCCTGTATTTCACTTTACTGAACAAAACTTACCGTGTGTAATCAAAATTTACACAAAATTTTATTCTTTTTACTTCTTCTATGTGTTCCTGATCCCAGGATTAGAGTGTACATCAAATATTAACCCTAGAGCTTGCAGGTAGATTTATTTTTAAAATGAGTTAATCACTTAACATTATCAGTTCATTAAAATGGCCCTAATTTAATGGCTTGTCTATCAAAAGTGTGCAAATGCTTTATTCATTTATAGTTTCAAAATTACCTTATGTTACTGGAGGGGAGGAGTTAAATCTCTGTGGACATTGTTCTTCTGTTAGCACAAGAAAAAAGCTTTAAAGAAATCATTTTAGGAACTATCAAAAAATGCTGCAATGTTAAATTTTTATTATGTGAATAATAGTTACTCATCTTTTCTTTTTTCATTTTTTTTCCTGGATTGCTTTTATCTTTTAGTTTTGGCAATGGGATATATTTTAACCACAACAGCAAAAATGTTCCAAGTGAAACATATGTTTGGCCTATGACCACACAGACAATGTTCTTAAAAATGTGCAAGGCAAACACAATGGGGAAGCATAAAATCAGTCTCTGGAGTGGCAGGGGTATTTAAGACATCAAAAGAAAGCAAAGTTATTGTTATGAAAGAGTATTCAGATTTGTGAAAGTATGTGCATAAAATGCTATACAAAAAAATAGCTTTTGTTGTCTTCCCCCCACTCCCCTTTTATTATGAAAACTTAATTCTGTTAGAACTGAGTAGGATAAGTAGTTGTGTGAAATATTTTCCTTTTTTGTTTGTTTTTGTTACCTTTTTCTGTGTTTGTTTTCCCTGGAAGTGTTCCAGGCCAGGTTGGACAGGGCTTGGGGCAGCCTGGTCTGGTGGAAGCGACCCATGGCAGGGGTTTGGAACAAAATGGTCCTTGAAGTTCTTTCCCACCCAAACCATTCTGGGATTATTTCAGAGTGAGAAACTTGCTCAGCTCGCATGAGCCCACAACTGACTCTCAGATTTATTGAGTCTGCTCTCAAATTCTTACAAGCAGCCGCATCCTGCAGTTCCTTTAGCAAACTTCCTGGGATTTCAGCTTAAATGCACTTTTTGCTCTCTCTGAATATGCCCTAATTGCAAGGTGGGGGCTTTTTTTTTTCTCAGAATTTTTGCTTCCAATTTGAATGCCACAACAAAATATGGAACCTGCAGAGCTCAGAGTAAATGTATTTTCCTCAACCCTCATTTTCCATTGATGATCTTGGGCAGGACATTGATATTTTTACACTTCACTCTTCAGACAAAAGCTCACAGGTGACACCTGCTATGCAGCCTGACCTTGCTCCTGAGAATTGCTTTAGAAATCCATCAAGAAGAAATCCATGGCTTAAGTTTCAGGAGTCTTTAATAAAAGACTCTGCATGTACATGTTTGGTAATGGAGCAAAACTAATCTATAACATCACAATTTCAAACTTTTTTTTTTTTTAATTATCTGCATGTAATTTGGGAAATAGAATTTTAGCTTGATACTTTATAATAAAGTACAGTGATTAATATTCCAATCATATCTGAAAGACTTTCTAATTTATGCCATATTTTGATTGGGGGTTGTGATAGATATTTTCAACAGTCTCCAGGGAAGCAAAATGCAGAATTGAGTGCAGATTATTCAAGATTGTTCTACAAGTTGATATATGTTCAAGTTCAATCTGTATAATTAAATACTGACTATTACATTATTTTTTTATTTCAGCAGAGACAATATATCACCCCCAAATGAATATAACTGTGCATTATTATGGATTTGTGTGCTATAAAGTATAAAATATTTTAGAAATGCAGTAGAGCTGCAAAAGTTTGTCAGAGTTACTAAATACATGTAAGATGTATTGTATGTACTTGCTTTATTTAATCCAGATGTTTGTATTTTGCATACTTTCAGAGGTATTAAATAGGCAACATCAAAGCAAATTTATGGAGTAATGCAGGCAGAGGAAAATGCATAATGAAATGCTGGACAAAGACATCTTTACATTTGCTGTCAGAATGAATTATTGTTCTCAATACACATATCTCAACAGCATGAACTGCTGAGCAGCTTGCAAGGCACCCAGGGCCTTCTGAGTTTAAATTCACTGCTCATTTCTATGCCTAGAATGGTTTAAAGATGTTTGTCACTCAAATACACATATCCTGGTTTTCTCCCTTCTTTGAAGATTATCATTATTTAAAGATCCAGGAAGACCCAGTAGTTCTTTGTGTAATACCCATCAGGGACCTTTCTGACTCTGCAGTTTTAAAATGTTTTAAGGTAGGAGAAGTGTTAATGCTGGGGTGGGGAAGGAGACAGGGAAGTGTTATTTTTTTTTCTCCTTTCTCTGTTCTTTCTCTTTTCAGTGATTTTTTTTTTTTCATACATAATGTATAGCATGAGGTCTTCTTATTTTATGGGTTGAAAGTAAGTTTAATTTATATAAGGAAAAAGGAGACTTTTTTTTCTCCTTTTGCCGTGTTGGAGATTAATCTTAGTAAATATGGATTTACAGTGAGCTTTTGTGCACCATCACATATTTCTCACTGGTAATTCAGGACTCAGCTCCTCATTTCTCTGGCACGCCAAATTTTCTTCTTAGAGAGTCATATTACTATTAGAGACATTTGTTTCTAATACTAGAAGTGGAGGTTGCAGGTTCTCATTCACCAGGGGACATTACAGTATGATGGCTTAGTGGCTGCTTTTTGGGACTTGGTGCTGTGTTTGTGCTCCAGGGCAAAAGGAGAGAAAACCCAAATATTTTAACACACCAAGTCACTTCTCTAACTTTTTAGAAATAGCATTTTAACATTTAAATCAAAATGTCTGTGAGGGTTGTCTGAATTATTGCCCAGAAATACCTTCTAGCTTTCAGCAGCTGAAGTTAATGGAAGTGTAAATACATGTGTGACGTGTGTGTAAACTATTAATGTCTAGTTTTCAGTGCTGGCAAGTTTATTAGAGTTTTGATTGACTACATGCTCGTTAACTTTTGTGAATTCATCTTTTCAGACTGGAGACTAAAAAACAAGTTTGATTTATTTTAAGAAAAACAACCAAAACATCAAAAGCCAACACAAACAAACAAACAAAAAACCTAACCCAACAAGTAACTAGAATGTTTCCTAAAGTTTTTTCTTTAGAGGAGGAACATTTCTGGTGTGACATTAAAGAAACCTGGCGTAGGTCACAAGTACATTTTTCAAGTATTAGCATTGCCACTGGCTCCCTGCCCTGTGCAGCACAGGCAGGAAATATGAGCCAAATCATGTTTTACTGAGCAGTTCCTATGGCTTTATACCTCTACAGATTTATGATTTGCTAAGCTTAGACTTGTATCAATTAACTGCAACACATTGAGGAGGGAGAGTGTGGTTTGTGTGCTGTGATATCTCCACAAATGTTTCTTAAAGAAAAAGCCTGACAGCTACCTCAATGACATTGCCTTCCAGAAATGTACCATAACTTAATTTACTGCTTATTTTTTAGGTTCAGGAAGAGGAGAAGGATGAAATTCCGGAATTCCTTGAGCCTCTTCTGGAGCTTAATGGCCAGTTTAGAGTTGCCTCGCCACAGTACAATGGTCCTTTGTTTCCTCCAGTGGCTTCTGCTCCTCAGCAGCCTGCTGATGTTTTGGATGAGCTGATTCAAAGGAGAGAAACTGTGGAAAACAAGTTGGTAAATTGGTGAGTTGCAATTTAACAAAGTGGCAAAGAATATATATGGAAGAAGGAATAATTCCCTAATGATCTTTCCTTTTTTTCTCGCCTCCATTCCATTATCCATTTTCCTTTGAGCTGCTTTGCATTTTATTGTCAAGAATGCTCTTTTGTGTGCTCTTAGGTGTCTTGGTGTTTGCTGATACTTAAATGGGTTTTATTCTGCCAGGGTGGAACAAGAAATAATGGCAAAATTTATCAGTGAGATGTGCCCAGCTCAGAGAGAAACTGTGCCCAGCATTAGCATCCCAGAGAGTGAAGACAGTGAGGCTGGAGCCCCTGACATAGGTAAGTAGGAATTATTGTTGTCAGCAGATGGATTATCTCAAGTTTTGGCAAATTTTAACAAGCTCTGTAGGTGGCTGTTGCCTCAGCCTAAGGGTGGATAATCCTGAACCAGTGAAACTGTGAAAAGCAGCAGTGCACACCTTAATTTATGTTGAGACAGAGCAAGCGTTACAAGGCCATTGAAATAAATTATCTAAAATAAAAAGAAGCCTTAGAATAACAGCACTGTGCAAATCACTTTCTGTTATTAGCCACTTAAATTACATTTGGCATTCTGCTGAGCCTGTAATGTTTATTTGCCTTTCTTTTTGTAATAGGTATGTCCAAAATTACTTCTGTTATGAATGTGTGAGGATGGAGAGAAAAGCATTTCTCCTGTGATGTCACTGCCCTTTGCTGTTGCCTTCTTTTATGCCTCTGATTTGTTTATTTACTGTTTATCTGGAAGGTTAAAAAAAATCACTTTTCACAAAGGAATGTTTAAAATTTCCTAGAGAGTGAGTGGCTGCAGTACAGTACATGGATTTTAGGAAGTGAGACCTGGCTGTGTGCTTCACATTCCTTCATTTTCGGTTGAAGTCGCAGGTGGTGGAGGATTTCAGCTCTTTGTCAATGCTGGTGTCCCTGTGGACTCAGAAATGATAAATCATTTTGTAAAGGAAGCTCTCAGTGAAACCATTGCAACCATGCTGGGTGACAGTCGGGCTCAGAGGGCAGTTCCTGATTCAAGTATTCCTCCCAGCACAACCACAGTGATGGTAAGAGTCTGCTTTATTCAAGCTTTTCTACTGAACTTCTGAGGGACTTGGCACTTAATTTCATGTTGTTGAAAGATAGCTTGTGTTATTTTCAACCAAAAATAGTTATTCTGCTTTCTTGCAAACAAATGAGAGATGAAGAAATTAATTTCCTCATCTAAGAAAAAATGGAAGCTGAGAGCAATATTATTTTTGGTCTTATGGGCTTGCAGCCATTCTTTAATATCTGTTAAAATGACTATTAGTTCTTTCTGAGCTTTGACTTCAGTAGTTTTGAATAAATGCTTAATTGATGAGTAGAGCTTCCTGTAATACAGGATAATTTCCTGTGTTCCCTTTGATAATCAAATGACAGCTGGCTCTTACTTTGATAGCAACATGACTGTGCTGCAATCTGGTGTTGTGTAATGTCTTTGGGATGCTTGTGGAAATTGCTGTGCTTAGAAATCCAGCTATGGAAGGCTTTGTTGAGAGTGGGATTAGTTATTCTGTTCTGCTGCAGTGCAGATAGATTGAAAAACCTGCTGCAAGGGACAAAGATGTTTCTGTAAGGTAAAGTGTCACTGCTGAGGGCTTAACCTCAGCCCCCCAGCATCTCTTCCACTCCATTACAGATTGAGGAGGGCCTGATGTTCCTCTCAGCTTCTTCTGATGCTCAGAAGCCTCTTCTGTTGTCCATTCTAAGTTTACTGATCTCCCTTTTGTTTCTTTATCAGCTTAAACTGAAATAGCCTTTAGCTGGGAGGTTGGGTGGTTGGGTTTTCCTTGATATATATATTTTTGGGCTTTGTTTAGTTAGCCTAAAGAAAGCAATCATCTATATGTGGACAGTTTTTTGGCTCTTGCTGTTGGGCAGCACTTTGAAGTTTTCCAGTTCAGATTGGTTACAAGCACAGGTAACACTTAAATGCTAATAGACATTTTTAATAATAATGTGGTCTCCAGAATGGGGTTTCCTCAATGCCTTGAGCTGTAGTAGTGACTCTCTTGCCTTTACTGGAATCCCAGGTAGCTAATTATGTTTTTTTAAAGTCTCCACGTTTTGTAGCGTGATAGCACAAGTTACAGGATAGCTAGCAGTTTTTTTAATTCTTCCTTTTCCATTTGTGTTCAGTCTATAGCAGAAGTTCTTGAATATGTAGTTTATGCATTCTTGATTTCTCCCTTCCCACTGTGAATTTTCCTATCTTGAACTGAATTTCAGCTGTTACTGAGTCCTTTGGTGTTCAGGATGTCACACGGTTGGGTGTGAGCTGCCAAATGTGTTGGCGGGTTCCACTTCCCATGAGAAATTTTAATAAAAATCATCACCCTGATGGTGATTTTTAATACAAATCATCAACCCTGAGGACATACTCTTCAGAAACTAGCCTGGAAGTCTTCCTATAGCCTCATTGCCTTGTTTTCTTTATGAAAAGTCAGAGAACAAGGCTGCAAAGAGCCTGGAAAGGTCCAGCATATTCCTTCACAGCAGGCCAGACAACAGCCATCATATTTGCTTGTGAGATTTATGTCCATTGCTGTCATCTTTTTAAGGAACATCACAATTCTGTTTGTGCTTCTTTTAGTGCTTTGCTGTCTTGGTTATTGCTTTGTTTGTAATCTTCTTTTATCTGATTCTTCTTACCATAAAATCATCATACTGACTCAATTTTATCCATGTCATGAAATATTTTCTTGTTTAACATTGTCTCAAATGTTTTATTAAAATCCATATAATAATAGAATTCATATTGAGACTGGACATTAGGAAGCCTTTACCAAGAGGGTGGTTAAACAAGGGATTATTAGGCTTCATGGAGAGGTGGTTGGTATCCCAAACCTGTCAGTAATTCAGAGGCATTTGGACAATGCCTTTAACAATAAGTTCCAGCTTTTGGTCAGCCCTGAATTGGTCAGGCAGTTGGACTGGATGATGATTTTAGTTCCCTTCCAACTGAAATAGTCTGTTCTGTTCTATATGTAATGATTTCCCAATTTAATAATTTTAATGCCTAATTCACTGGTTTTAATTTATTTTGTCCTGGTGCAGCTTCCTGAAGGAGTTAGATCCATGGAAGCAGCAACTGTTCCTGCTCTGTGATGAGCTGCCTTTCCCTCCCTTCCTCAGCTCTCTCTGGGGCTCCTGGGAAGGGGGAAGGCAGGATTTCTGCACTGAGATCATAACTGTGGTTATGATTTTTCTTCCCCTCAGGAGGCTGCTGTGCCTACTCCACTGCCAACACCCCAGGCCACACCACCACCAACACCACCTTCAGAAAAAGAATTGCCTCGGGTCAAAACTCCAGATTCATCTCCATCTCCTCCAGAGATGACTCGGGATGTTCGTGGACATGAAAAAATTAAAGAAACAGGTATTGAAAATAGTAATGGAAGTTTAGAAGTAGCAAATATGCTTTAATCTACTGCCTTTAATTTTCTTCTTCAAAGAAATGTTATCTCTCAAGATAAATATTCTTGAGGCTATAATTCAAGTGGAAACTCATGTTCTACAAAAATTTATGGGCTAAATTATATAGAAAGCAAACATCTTTTATTTGGTAACAGTTCTATTTTCAAAATTAATGCACATTTCTATGGTCTGTGTGATTTCCACCCCTCCCAACCCCTTCACAATTTCTCACATCAGAAAAATAGCTGTAGTTTGCTCCTTCCTGTGCTTGTAATGTTAATTAAATCAAATGTGCACTCTTTAAGTAAAGCATCTTGGTTTTTTAAAATGCAGAGCAGTCTCCCTGGAGGAAGAAATTGAGGTTTTATTCAGACTTCTTCAGGTGCCAACTCTGCACATAAAAGAAGCAATTATTAATCTAGTCTTTATAACTACCAAAAGATATCACAAAAACTGCAGGTGTTTGCTAGAACTGACTCTCTCTGTCTGAGATATACTTCCTGCTTTCCTTTCTGACCTGAAATTTGGCTTCCCACGTGCAGGAGTTGAGATTGCAGCTGCCACAGGCCCTGTGGTCACCCCTGTGATCACCCCTGTGGTCACCCCTGTCGCCACACCTCCCCCAGCACCCACGCCGAGCCCTCCTGCCTCAGAATGGGGCTCCCAAGCTGAAAAATGGGAAAGTCCAAAGCTTCCAAACCCGTGGGATGGTGCAGAACTTCCTCTGGAGGAAGAGAACCCCAGTGCTGTCCCTGAAGAGCCGTTCTGTCCTAGGACTGTGTGAGTTCAACAGGCTGCACAATATTCTCATTTCTTAAAAACTGAGATATGTATATTCTTTCTACATACGTGCTCAAAAAGTCAGCTGAAAGAAGTGCTTAATGTATACATCAGGAGGCATTTGAGATAAACCAGGATTACTTTTTTTTGATTGCTTGAGGGGGCATTTTGGAGAAAAATATGAAATCAGGGCCTTTCTCAGGATTTATCAGCCCTTATTCATTGCCCTGATGAACACTGTATTTAGTGAACTTGTATTGCTACACCTGCCAGTAACACACAGAGTGCCAGTGAAATACTGTATTATTAGCAGTTTAATTTTTGTATTACGTCCTTGGGAATGCACGTGGTAATTTTAGTTATACCCAGAAACTCACAGATAACATTATTTAACCGTGTTAGCTCTTGAACTATTCTGTAAAATGCTGTGCTACTTCAAAACTAGTTTCTTTTCAGTATTGAATTAAGATGTTGGTCTGCACCGTTCAGTGTATCTTGGTGTATTCACAGTGCGTGTTCTGACCTTGCAGGGAGATGTCAGTGGCCAATGATGAGGAACCAGAGGCCTTGGTTTTACCATCTCAGCAGCTGCCAGGGAGGCCCTTGGAGCCCCTTCCCTGCAATGCCCAGGTGCCCTCACCTGTGCCCACGGTCAGCTCCGGGGTGTCCACGCAGGAGAGCAGCCTCACCCCCACAGAGACTGAGACCACGGACAGACCCCTCTCAGAAGGGGAGGTGCTCTTCACCTATGGACAGCCACTGCATGCAGCAGGTAACCACCTGTGGAAATTGGAATTGGAATTATTTTTTATTCTTATAAAGCTGCGAGCATTAACTTCCAGTTCATGAAGATTGACAAGGCCTTGTTGTTCTTTTTCCTGTCGCTGAACAAAACGCTGCTGTTTATTAAAGAAAAAAGATTCAATCTGCTCAATTGTCATGAGATCAACTTGGAAAATAATTGGGACTTGTCTTGCTTAAGTACCATGTGGTACTAAGTTGTTATTGAAAGCAAAGTGTAAGAAATATGAAAAGAAATATGAAAATATGTCTTTATAATAGACATCTGGCAGCAGGAATTTCCAAATTTACTAAAGCACAGTCTTGCATTTTTTAAGAATGTGGCTTGGGTTTTCTGTCGTGAATGTTTTTAATAGTTGTAACATAAAATATTTTTTAGCTTTAGCAGGAGGATTGTCTCTTCCAAACCTCACTGAAAGCTTATCCAGTACTCTCCGAGATGCCAATGAAATGGTAAGGAGCTCTTTCATAAAGAATCAGAGATAATGTGGGTTCCACTTTGGGCATCCTGCTGAACTGGATGTGCTTTAAACATTTTTACTCACCAACTTTTTTAATTCACACTTTTAAACTGCTTACTCACAAAGTGTGTTAGAATTTCAGAACGCCAAAGGAAAAAAGACCGCATTATGCAAACTAATTTATGTTTTAAAAAAGTTGGATGATTTATATACTTCTGTAGGTGAGAAATAGCTATTATGTACTTTCATTCCTTTATTGTTTCTAGTTTTAAGGCATCTTAAACAGAATAGAACATTGCTATGCTCTGAGCTGTTGCAGCTTTGAGCCATCTTTTAATTGCTTGCGTGATTAAATTGTTAAAGTGAGTTAGCTGAGGCTGGAGTTAGTTAAAGCTGCTTAAAACCTCAGAATAGTTTCATGTCCAATGTCTGCTGTAGTCCATGGTTCTGGAAGCCTCCCAAGTCAAGGTAATTCTCCATTCCCTTTCTCCTTTGGTATTCCTCAAATGCCTGGACTTTCCCCCTCTGACTTTGTGTAAAGCCTCTTGGTAAGGTGTAGCTGTGACAAGTTATAGGAGACATTATGGAGAAGAGAAGGCTCTGGGGAACCTTACCAATGTATAAATATGTGGTGGAAAGAAGAAAGGAAGACAGACCCAGTGAAAGACAAGGGGCAGTGGACACAGGTTGAAATCCAGGAAATTTGGTTTAAACATAAAAGATGTTTTTACTGTGGAGTGACAGAAGAAGGGGTGCCTTGGGCAGTTGGGTTGGGCTAGACAACCTCCAGAGGTCCCTTCCAAGCTCCACAAGGCAAGTTTAATGTTCTGGAGCAGGAGTCCTCTTCTCCTGGCCTATCCTTCCTACACATTTCTGCACAGTCATGGGCACACCTCACCTGTGCATAGCTTCCCATCTAAAATCCATGTTTTCATTCAAGTCATAGCATCAGAGAACATCCTCAGCTGGAAGGGACTCACAAGAATGATCAAGTCCAACTCCTGGCTCTGCACAGACCCCCCTCAAAACAACCACCACAGTTGTGAGACTGTGCCCTGAAGTGGCAGATCTTTGGGTGCCTCCTCTGCCTGCCACGCTTCCTCTCTTAAACTCTGGGCTTAGAACTCTGATATCAGATAAACCTAAATTAAAGTTCTCTTCATCAGAGGAGCATTTGTCTGCTGAGATGTTCTTCCTTCTCTTTGTCAGCTGGATTGTAGCTCCTTCTAGTATTTCTCCATCCTCAATCCAGCTGTTTGGTTGAGGAAGGTAATTCCTTATTGGTGAGAGCAGCTCTGCAGCCAGATTGTAGCTAGCAAAGGATGTGTGAGGATTTAACTGTTTCTCTGATCTTTGGAGGCCTGAAGGGCCTTGTTCCTCTTTAAGTGTTGCAGTCTTTTTTATCAAATAAAGACTGTGCGTGTCTGTGGGTGAAAGAAAACAGTGTGTCATCTGTTTGCTTATTTTTAAATGCTTGAATTTTCATGACATAATTTTTCAGTGTGGAAACTTACAGTTAAAAAAAGCTTAGTTGTGAAGTAAAGTAAGAATGATTCAAATTCCTATCAAAAACCAGCTTTGGAGCATGTATTATGTGGTTGTTGTTTTTTTTGTTCTTTTGTTCTAGGATTATGATCCTCCAAGTGAAGGGCAGGTGGTGAGGAGAATGGATAAAGGCTGTCGCAGGGATCCTGTCCTGGCTCTTTTGACCAAATTAAATCAAGCACCTGTTTTTGCACACGGAGGAATAGACCACTTGGAGGTAACTTACAGTCCTTGGCTTTCCAGTACAGTAGTTTTGAAGTGATTCTTTCCTACTCAGAAGTAGATAAAAAATCCCAAGCTTCTCCTTCCTATTGGCTGTAGAACAGCTTCATACACTTCATTCCCTGCTGCAAGTGTTCTCACTTCTGTTGGCTTTGTTCTTGTATAAAACTCTTTAAAAACACTCAAGTCTCAGTGTCATAAACAAACTGCATATCATATGTCCCTCGTTTTCCAGGTATGTGACTGTCCCCATATCCCGGGTTTGTCCTGTCACTTGGAGTACCAGGGAATTTTCTGTCACTTCAGCAATACAGGTGGAATGTTTAACAGTACAAATACTCTGCATTAACAGCCACAGGAGTGTTTTAGGGAGCTATGAAGAGCAACCCAGCAAGTGTTTTCATGTACTTTGCACATGCTGTTGATACTGATCTTGGAACAAAACCTCAAAAATTCCTATTCAGATGGCAGAAAAAAAGAAGACTCAAAGAAAAATGCAATTATCTGCATCACAATTTTTTTGTCACACATATGAGTTATTTCTGTGTTGGAAAATAGCAGTTTGGACTGGGTGTTCATTCTAACTGACATAGCTGGAGGAAGGTTTGAAGGAAATGAACTTTGAATGCTGCAGCAATGGTTTGTGAACACCTTTATTTACAGCAGATCTTGCTTTTTTGTGATTCTACTGATGCGTATGTGGTTTCTTCCTTCTGTCTTGGTCAGTTTAGTCTAAATAATTACCAACTTGACTCACCTCCTTGGCTGTTCCTTTGTCTTTCTTTATTTTGCTAATGAGCTCCGGTGGCTGGACTTGGTGAAAAGCTTTTTACAGTGTTAACTCCCAAGTCTGCCTGTAATTGCAGTGACATTTTCTCATCAGCACTGCCAATTACAGATGCAGCTCTGATTTGCCTTTTCCCTTTCCCATAATCACAGACCAGTCAGTCTGTCCATACATGAAGGCACTTGTGAACTCCCCCCAGGTTCTAGCAAGGTGTGTGCAGGTGTCCATTCTCCTTTAGAGAGGAATCAACATTCTCCTGGATGTTCCCTGTATTGCCTTAGAGTGATACTGTGCATGTGTGTGTGTGTGTGTATTCCACCTGTTTTCCTACATGGGAACAAGCTGGGTTTAACCTGCAGCTTTGAAAGTCAGGATCCAGAGAACCATCCCTCTTTTTAGTGCCCTCCAAACCTACTTGAAAATTGAAGCTTTTATCTGACATGCAGTGCAGAGAGTCAATAGCTTTTAGGTGCTGCCAATGTTTCAAGGTCAGGCAGTCAACAGTGGCCAAATCTATAATATCAAAGGCTTCATGTGCTAAAAATGTAACTTAGGTTCTGATCATGTTGAGATACCACTAGCAAAATAAATGATGTTTGGCTGCAAGTGTTTCTTTTCTGTCCAGTACTGATAAATGCAGATCTTAACTTCAAATCTGGATGATATCCCCAGGGCTTGTTTTCTTTATCCAAGCAAATAGAATGAACTTAAGTTTATAAATGCTTTCAGGGTTAATGTAATTAGAAAGCAGTGCCTGGGTTTTGAAGACTTACACTGGGTTTTTATATGTGCTGTGGTTTTGGTGTTCTCTGCAGGATTCTGATGGCAGCATTGGGGAGCTCAGTGAAGGTCAGAGACCGAGGCTGACCAGAGCACAGGAGAGAATCCTGATGGGAAATTCCATTTTTATGGAGCATCCAGCTGCCCAGAGCTCTGGGAACAGACCACGCCAGGGTCTCCGTTCTGCATCTCCAGGGCAGATTGCCCAAACTGGAGGTACAATTACATTCTTAGTTCTTCTCTATGATCTTCATGTGGATTCTGAGGATTTTCCACAACAGAATCTGAAATAATTTCAGACCATACGTTCAAAACCCAATATTTACAGGCAGTTCCTACAACAAAATTATTAGTGTTCCTCTTTCAAGAACTGAATTTAATTCAAGCCTTATCTTCACTCTTCTTAGCAATTCTCTACAACTGGAATAAAAATCATGGTAAATACCCACTTGCCTATACAAAAGTTAACTTGTAAAGTGTGTGTTTTATTCTCTTAAGTCAAATTCAGTTCTGAGAAACAGATGGAAGCAGTTTCCATTAGACAGGTGTTAACACCAGCAGTTCAAGCTACTTCTGCCTGTCCCCTTGGTCAGCACTGCTCCTCTTTGCTTTTATCACTCCATAGTGGTGATGCTGCAGTGGCTCATAAATGGCAATATATTTTAGCTTCATATATTCCTCTAATGATATGGAAATGAATTTTTTCCCAGATGGATAGCTCAGGCACACACATCTTGTAAAAAGCAGGGGTATGTTGCTGTGGAAAAGCAGGGAAATTGATTTTATTTCAATTGAAAGTAGTGCTGAAACCAGTGGTCCATCCTTCCTCTTCCTTATTTTTTATCCCAGGTTCTCTGTTGTTATCTGAAAATGTGCTCCTATAATTGTTTAATGTAGCTGCTGCAAACATGTAGAAAATCTTTGTTTTGTTGACTGTGGTTTTGAATATGTTTAAACTAAACTGAAATAATTACTAAGCTGTTGCAACACAAATGTGTTTGCACTGATTCATCAAAAGTTGTGTAAATTAAAGTGATCAAACAGCTGTTTTTCTGTCCTTTTAATTTTCACATTTATGACTTTGACAAGAGAAGCTTATCTCACATTATTAACCCTTGACCAGTAGGAAGCGGATTGAAATTAAATGTGTTTAACACTTGGCAAAAACAGTATTGGAGAAACTAGAATATTTGCTTGGTTTTGAAGTGATTAACATTTGAACTGGTCACACAGTAACCTTTTAAACCAGCTGTGACCTAACATTTTGGACCACTACACCAGTGTCAGCCTTGAAAATACATTCTGGTACTTTATATATTGTCAAACTTTTCCTTTAAAGTAGTTTGTTGAAGGTTGTTTTAAAATTGGTTGCATGAGGTTTCCTGAGATAAGAGATTTCTTCAAGTCACTTGTTTGACTCTGTGTTGGTAGAGGTCAGTCAGCACTAAGGACGTTGTAATGTAGCAATAAATCAGTGATCAGATCATCTGCAGATAGTGCAGGACAAGGGGGAATGGTTTTAACTAAAAGAGGAGAGATTTAGATTAAATGTGGTGAAGGAATTCTTCCCTGTGAGGGTGGTGAAGCCCTTGCCCACAGAAGCTGTGGCTGCCCCATCCCTGGAAGCATTCCAGACCAGGTTGGACAGGGCTTGGAGCAACCTGGGATAGTGGAAGGAGTCCCTGCCTGTGGCAGGGGGGTGGAACTGGGTGATCTCTAAAGGTCCCTTCCAACTCAAACCATTCTGGGATTTCTCTGGTTCTGTAAGTCTGTAGTGGTGCTCAGGACCATGGAGTTGGAAGATGCCTGTTCATGGCAGATCCTGTCCCTGTGTCTGTCTGTCCTTATGTCCTCCTTACCCTGACTGTCCATGGCTGTATCTGGCACAACAGGGTTTTATCTCCTTGTATCTTTAAAAAGAAATTTTTAAATTTATTTAATTTAATTTAGGATGACCTTTGGCTGTCCTGTATATATCTTAACACTTTCCAAACCAGCTCCTGCATGTGATAATCCACCAGCAGTGTGTTTCTGTACTGATTTTTAAGCTCATCTCTAAATCTTGTAGTGTTGCTTTTATTGCAGCATATTTTTGAGAGGAGGCAAGTGCCCTGGACTGACTACCATAGGGGAATGCCCTGTGCTTTTCCATGAGTTCTGTTGCATTCTGATGATTTTTAATTTAGCTTCCCTCCCTCCCTCCCCAGCTCTGAACACAGCACAGTAATTCGTTGCATTGCTAAGGAAACGACATTGTATAAAAGGCTGGATTTGCTTTCAAGACAAGAGTTGTTTTCCTATCAAGTAGGAACAGAAATCCTTGTTTCTAAGTCCTTTTGTTAGTGAAGTCAACAATGAATAGAAAACAATCTGGTTTTGGAAGGAGGGTCGGGTGAAGGGTGGAAGGAATGATCTGTGATTGTTTCCACGTTCCTTCCAAACCTTCTTTCTCTCTCCACTGGGATGTGATTGCCTGTCCTTCAGCCTAGTGCAGCTCAACTATTTCCTGATAGCCACAACAGCTCCAATGCAGGTCCATCATTTTATTTGATAATTATTTTCGGGGCTAATACTAAATAATAGTTACACCTGTGGGTGTCAGACTTCTCATCTTTCAGGGTTTGTATCTCTGCACATGAAACCTTGCAGTGGATACTCAGTTCCTGTGTCAGAATGAGTCACTCACAGAGGTATCTGTAAGAATTCTGGGGATTGTGTGTCTGTGGATTGTTTTCAGTTTTGTGAGCAGTTTTTTATTTGTATTGTGGAAACACAGTGTCCATTGGTAGGATGGAGCAGGTGTTGCTCATGTAGGTACATCACAGCATCTTGATGATCAGTCATTTCTAAATCCTTGTTTTCAATGCTTAAAGTCAGGGATATAAAAACCAACATGCAAATGAAATGTGGCACATGCCGTCTTAAAGTGAACAATAATTACAGTTAATTAAGCAATGATTATAGTTAATTAGGCTTAAAATTCATTCTTTGGCTCTGTATGATAGCAGAAGGCTAAAGTTAGTTCCTGAGCTGTCAGTACATTTTTCATAAAAATGTTTTACACACTTACAGGCTGCAAAACCATGATAAATGCTGGATTAGAGAGCAAATTATCCCTTTAAAAGAGACTATATACAGGTTTCTTTTAGTTCATACAGGAGTGAAACATTTAATGAAGAAGCTTTTCCAGTTTCTTTTCAGCAAGTGTGTTAAAGCTCATTAAGCATATAATGGTATGATGAACTGTACAGCTCTGAAGCTTTTTCAGATATTGCCACATTAAAAATCTACAGATGATAAAGCTGATTTATTTTTTCAATTTCCACAGACATGTATTTCTTATTTCATTTTTATCCCCATAAGAGCAATTTAAGGGGTGTGCAACAAGCCATGTGAGGAGGAAATCATTCTCTTTAACATTGCCTGTCCCACTGTTGGAAGTTTGAAAGGCTGCACATTCTGCCACATGAGTTGATCGGGAGATTATGGCTCCAGCTCATGAAGGAATTTTTTTCTCTCAGCAGAAAATTTTGGAGATGCAGATACAAGTCCTAGTCCAATGCTTTTGGCTGAACTGGAGTCACAGCCAGGTTCAAATCCTGCTCTGCCAGCAGCCCAGCCAAGCTGCAGAATGACACCACTCCCAGAGGATCTGTCTCAGGTGAGCTGAAAGGATTTTTCCTGCGCCTAGTCAGAGCAGACTGAAACCTGGGAAAATAAATTTTCCTGCTTCACCATCATGCCTGACATTGCAGAACTGGTGCATTTGAAGTGACACATTCAGCTGAGAAGCTGCAGTCAAAGTTCACGTGTGCAGTAAAGGTGATTGTGTTTCCTGTGACGAATCCTTACCATATCCCTTCTTTAAAGCTCAGACCTTCTTTTTTATCTTTCCTGCATTTCCTCACAGCTTCACTGGTCTCACAGGATCCAGTCCTATATAACGTTCATTGGGGCATTCCCATGTTTTAGGGGCACAGTCCTTCAAATGCAGGATAATGTCCTGGATGTACAGCTGAGGAAGTGGCAATAGAGATTTGGCCTCATGAGTTGTGACCCACTGACTCAGTATTCCAGGAGCTTTGTTTGCCCTAGTAGGGGCAGGGTTAGAAAGGCAGCAAGGATGGTGAACCTCAGAGCACTTAGAGGAACATCCTATTGATCTCTGCTTCAAACCTAGGCAGTTAATTTTTTGCTACTTTATTAGTATGTGCTGTTACCTAGAGATGATGGTTTACATGCTAACTAAATTCAAATAACAAGTAGTAAAAGCTGAAAATGAGGTGGCAGACTGCTCTCTAATATATGAGGCTTCACAGTGTGTTTGAAAGCATTAAATACTTACCATGGTTGCTGTGCTCATGGATAAATTCTGTCCTTCCCTGATTTTTTTTATATTTGATATTTAATTTGTATTAAAAATAATACAGATAATAAAGATAATAAAGAGATAAAAAAGATAATAAAAGATAATAAAGTATCTTGCATTAAACTGCCTTTGGGTTTATGTTTTTGAGCCTTGATGTGTATTGTGCCACTGATGTCTGAGCAGTTCTTAAATTTGTCACCTGAAGTGATGTGTTGCATCTTCAGAGATTTTTAATGTTACACCTCTTTTACTTTGATCTCACCAAAACAGACTTTCTTGGAATTACTGCTCACAGATAAAAGTGGGTTCTAGCCAAAAGGAATGGGGACAGAGAGGGTAACACGTGTCTTTCACGGAAGATATACAGATAGTTTTATATTATCTTAATCCTTTATCTGTAGATAGTTATACCTTTAGAAATTATCTTTATCTTAAGATATAATCTTTAAGAAATTATTTTATCTTAAAGATATTATCTTCAGGAACTACTTCTTGCATCTAANTTTTGCCTGCTGGTATGTAAAATTCACCCTCCCCTCAAACCACACAGAACTCTGTGTGGTTTGGTTGGGTGTGGTTTTTTCCCTGAGTGTGGTTATTCCTGATTTAAGACTCTGAATCACTTTCTCACAGGATAATTTTCAGTCTTTTCTATGAGGTGATCATATTTACAAGTGATTGCCCCATCCAGGAGAGATGTTTACTGTGGTTAAACCATATTCTGTAAGATCCTCTACTAGATCTGTACATCCTTCTCTGAAATTAAAAAATAATCCCTGTACCAGGTGACTGAAAGCTTGTTGTGACAGCACTCATCTACCTTGTGACAAGGATGAACCTTTCCCCTGCTTTAATTAAGGATGGCATCTGTGTTCAGCTCTGCCATTGGATCTGCCTTGTCACCTGCCTGCAGGAGACAGATTTTCTGGTAACATTATACCAGCTAAGAGAGCGAGAGGTACTGAGGCCTTCAGCATCATTCATTCATTCTCTGCAGTGTTTAAGGCAGTAATCACTTCAGACTTCTTGAAGGATTTCCTCACAAGTTAGTCACTGATTCTCACATCTTGTTCTTCATCTCCAGACAGTGTTTGCCTTCATTGAAATGAAACTGTACCACCTACGTACAAAGCCAGAAGATAAATCTATTTAGGAGCAAATTTTGCTGAGAGACCTGAGGAAATGCAGGATTTCAGATGGTTCCTGCTGGGCCTTGGCTTGGGAGGTGATGGCACAGCCTGGGTGGATCCTGCAGCCTGTGTGAACGGGGTGGCAGGGAAGTTGTGGCAGGGATGTGGAGCTGCCAGGCTTGTTTGCTCCCTGGCACTGGTGTGTAGGTCAGGTTTTCACCAGCAGAAAGAGCACTGAGTTTTCACACAGGGCACAAGCAAATGCCTTCTAGTCATGAAGAGTGAAGTCTGTGTGGTCACTCAGTCCAAAACAAATGGCTTAAGTCATACAGGAATTTTCTTATCTACCCAAATTCCTTGGCTGCCCCTCTGTTTCTGGCATTAGATTTTTTTTTTTTAGATTTATATATGCATTTAGCCACTGTTAGACAGAAAGCCAGACTAAATGCATCTTTATTTTGACCCTTCCTGTCCATTCTTGTGCAACAATACAGGAATTGACTGTTATTTGTGGCCGTTTTGCCCCCATGGTCTTAGCTCTAAGAAGCAAGAGAATGACTTGGAGGAAGCTGGGCTCTTCCTATTCTAAATAAATCATTTTGATCATGGGAGGGACAGGAACACTGTAGTCATATTTGCGTGCCTACACATTCCAGAGATGGTAAATCTAAATAATTTGAAGTCCCAAATGCATTGTTAAAATCTTAGAAAATCACTTGGTTGCAAAATATTTTCATAATATTCCTTTATAAGTATGGATGTTTTTATACAATCCACATTTTTCGAGTGGGATTGTCACTTTGGTATTCTCATTAACTTTCATTGTTTAGTATTTCAAAAGACATGGATTTTTAATCTTCAGGAATGCATAATTGTAGGTTATGAATCTGTGTTGTCTCTCAACTTCTGTTTAAACTGAGTTTTGCTGTATTATAAATCCAGTAGAAAAAGAAACTACTTCAGATGGACCCATGAGAACTGTTATGCTGCTGACATTTAATATTCATTTACTATATTGGTGTCCTTCAGTTGTGTTTTCGTGAGACCTTCATGCTCTCAGAAAATAATCTCAACTCTTTCTCATCTTGTCTGCTTTAAATTTGTCTGTTTTAAGAGAAAGCTTAAGTCTTCCAGATAGGCACATAGTGACAGGACAAGGGGCATTGATTTTGAACTGCCAGAGGGAAGGGATAGATTAGAGATCAGGAAGAAATTCTTCCCTGTGAGGGTGGTGTGGCCCTGGCACAGGTGCCCACAGAAGCTGGGGCTGCCCCATCCCTGGAAGCATCCAAAACCAGACTGGATGGGGCTTGGAGCAACCAGTTCTAAAAACTGGAAAATAATGGCCAAGGAAATAAATTTTAGATTTGGCCTGGGTTTTCCATCCTGTGCGCTGAAATTTTTATATTTCTTTTCTCTTTCATCTTTCTCTTGTTAGTCAGGAGGGTAAATACCTAGGGAGATATCCTGGGTATTGAAGAAAGCCAGGGAAAGTTTTATGTTCTTTCCACTATATGCTTTGAGTTAAAATTGAGAGTCTCCTGTGTCTTCAGGTCTAAATGGCACTTTTTTTTCCCCCATCCATTCCTGCTGCTCCCAGGATGTTTGTCTAGAGGGAATAGCTGTAATAGGTTAATTCAGAGCTGAATTCTCTTGAAGTCAGATGTAGGGAGAACAAGTGCACATGTTTAATGAATCTTTAAAAACTTCTTTAGATGTTTCTTGAAGCTGAATGTAATCTTGCTCTGCTTTTACATCAAAAGTGAGATTTGTAATGTGATTTTAATGTGTGATACCTAGGAGGAAAGCCAAGGAGCTGCACACGTTGAGGCTGTGAGACCCCAAGTTATCTTTGTGAGAAGGAAATCTGAGGAGATGCAACAAGAAGGTAAATCAATGTCAGCATGCAGAGTTCTCTCAGTTAAGCACATCACTTCTAAGTATTGTTATACACTGACATAATAGTGCTGATTTTTTACAATTCAGTTTTCACTCGTACAGCATTTCCAGACATTTCTGTATACTTTGTTCATACATGCGTACAAAGTTATGGCTGTATGTGTACATAGTTATGTTATTGTTGGGGTGCACTGAAAGGATTGGAAATTCAGCCTGGAGAAGGGAAGGCTCCAGAGAGACCTTAAGAGTCCCTTCCAGTGCTTAAATGGGCTCCAAGAGATCTGGAGAGGGACTTTGGACAAGGGATGGAGTGGCAGGACAGTGGGCAGTGGCTTCACACTGACAGAGGGCAGAGTTAGATGAAATATTGGAAAAAATTCTTCCCTGTGAGGGTGGTGAGGCCCTGGCATGGGTGCCCTCAGACGCTGTGGCTGCCCCATCCCTGGAAGTGTCCCAGGCCAGTTTGGAAGGGGCTTGGAGCAACCTGGGATAGTGGAAGGTGTCCCTGCCCATGGCAGGGGGTGGAACTGGATGAGTTTTAAGTTCCCTTCCAACCCAATGCGTTCTATGATTCTATGAAATGTATCTGTATGGAAGTCATGAGAAACTTGGCAATTAAGTATTTATTTAAATTTGGATTTGCCAAGAGCATTACAACGCGCATTTTCTGTAGACATCTGAATCTTAATTGCTTTCTAGAGTGCTGTTCAGCAAATGAGATGTTCATAATGCTGTGATAAAGGGAGTGGCTCGTATGCTTGAGAAAACACAGGAGTGCTGCAGGAGAACTGAAAGATAATATAAAGTTAAGATCATGCAAATGTGGAAAAAAATATTTTCAATGTTAAAATGACCTGGTTTGAGATGGGCTTCAAGCTGGTGTGTAACAAATAATGATTTTCTGTTCTGAAGGACGCCAAGTATTATCTCTGCTATTTTTGGAGGTTGCTTAACAGTGTTTGTAAAGGTGTTCAGGAGGATGAGAGGGAGGCAGAGAATATCTTTTGTTTATTGTAGTTCAAGTCAGTGTTGGAATAGCATAAACTGTGCACATGACTGCCATGGGTAGTTGTTTTAGCAGATAAGAAGTTTGTGGAGGTGCTACAGTGAGATTGTAGCAATTTTAATCTCACATTCTAAGAACAAGAATCTAAAAACCTGCCTGTCTACAATATATGCAATTATAATTGCTCCACCCTAGCACAGAAAAATTCTTCCTTCAAGCCCTTTTAAAAATAATTCTTTGAACTTCTTCCATTTAATTTTTCTTTAAAACATCTCATTGAATTCTGAGGGAATTATTTTGCTTCAAATATTTATAAGTGGTAAGAAAAGCCCCAGGCCACTGTTACTGGTCGTGGGACTTGGAACCTATTTTCAAAACCGTGGTTTGCATATGAAGAAAGTTATGAATAATGTAAAAATTATCTATGGATAATTTGTGGAAAAGCTTCTAGAGCTGAAGTGGCACAACTTAGTGCAGGTCTGTGTTTACCTATTTTTACCTCTGCATTTATCTGTGCTGTAACACAAGGAATTTGGGCACGGTCCAGCTGTGCCTGTCAGCTGAAAATGTGTGACCAGGAGATGGCAGTAGTCAATCTAATTTGAGAGGAACAAAAAAAAAACAAAAAAAAACCAAAAAAAAAGAAGGATGATTTATATACCAGGATAATTGAAATCTCATTCGAAATATACATATTTAATAAGCCAATAAAAATCTCAAGGATTAGCGGGTGGAAACAACTGTCTGTCACTTTTAACCAGAATATCTTCTCTTTCTAAGCTTCGCCACAGAGACCTTAATCAGGCCAGAAGTTGAGGGTAAAAATTAATAAGAAGCATTTGAAAGAAAAAGGAAAGCTTGCAGCATGATGAGTGTACGTGGGTTTAAGTAAATACAACATTTTAAAATTAAGCACATCTGTTACTTCTAAGTTCAAAGCACCTTGTTTATAAAAGCTTCATGTCAGATGGTTGCCTTCCCTGGGATAGCAAGGGACAAGGAATACTTGCCTGGAAATGGAGCAGCATTCTGGAGGCAAGACCATTTAGGTACTTTTTCAGGGTTTAAAGGCTAAGCAGTTGGATTGGTTTTAGAGTTTAGGAAATCCAAAACCCTGAGATGAAGTGTGAATTCACAGCATTGGGAGAAAAGGAAAATTGTTTTGGACTTCAAGTTGTATGTAAAAAAAACCCTTTTATTTAATTGATAAGTACATGACAAGATTTGATTCATCTTTCAGTGGCCATAAGCATATATACACATTAAAGCTTTCTTTTGTTGTTTAAAAATTTCTGTGGTCTGCAGTGAACATGTGTTTTTACTGAAAGAAAGTTGGTTGATGGCTTCTAATGAAAGTAGAAGTTCAGGACTGTTACAATATCATGCCTGAAAGGGTAAAGTCTCCTGAAAAGTTACAACTGAAAATCAAGCCTGGATGTATTATTAATTGAAATGTGTGCCTTCTCTAGACACAGTGGAGACAGTGGTTTGAAAACATAGAGTTGTAGTACATAATATACATGCATATATACTTTTGGCTTTATAATACCCTTTAATCTTTGTACCATTCTTTCATATATCTTCGTGAATTTAATAGGATAGTAATTGTTGTGGTTGGTGAATGCTCATATTTCCAGAATTTAAACATTTTCAGGCTTGCATTAAAGGGATTCAGAATTTTTAAAATTAAAATGAAAGAACAGGTGGCAATGCTTGAGTGCAGAGCATTTTTAAACTTTAATATGAGCAGCTCAGAGGTAGATGTATCTTCACTTAATTATTTTCCTACAGCATAGACTCTCAAAATGTGACCTAGAGAGCACAACTTGATGATAGTAATTCCTTTTTATCTCCAGCTAGTGAATTATATTCAGGCATGTAAATACATGGGAAAGGAATATTGGGATACTAAGCAATTGGCTTTGCTGCCACAGAGAGATTGCACAACTGCTTGTGGGAGGAGATGATCTGTGCAATAAATGAATAAGATGACAGGAAGCCCTTAAAACAATCTGTATAAAAACAAGAATTCCGTAGTCCTTGTTCAATATTGAAAATGGGCTGCTTCTGTGTTAACATTGACATTAGGCTGTATTGAAAGCTGTAATACCGAAAATATGGTGATAACTAAATACTTCTTTTTCTTTCTTCTTCAGCCAGAAATTTCTCTGAGTTAGGTTTTGGGTTATTTTTTTCTTAAA
Organism: Tichodroma muraria; assembly: GCA_013390105.1. Taxonomy (NCBI): domain Eukaryota; kingdom Metazoa; phylum Chordata; class Aves; order Passeriformes; family Sittidae; genus Tichodroma; species Tichodroma muraria. The sequence continues at coordinate 234,387 of WAAG01050095.1, read as the reverse complement.
ACTGTTGTGGCATGAGGCAAATCTGTAACAGATGCTTCAAGGAAGGAAGAAGATTAGGATAAGGCTAAAGGTCGTTCTTTTTTTCTTAGAACTGGAACTGTTTTGGTCAAACTCAATGACTATTTTACTGAAAGCTTACTTTTCTCTTAACATCCTGCTGTTTGTTTCTTTGGCCTGAATTTCACTGAAGGCTTTTGCTAAAGACTCTCCACACCACCCTGGATACAGCAGCCAGTGAAGCAAACCAGAGCTCTTCTTCCACACTGTGGAGAGAACCAACCACCACAGCCTGAGAGGCTGGAATAGTTTGTGTAGCCTGTATTGCTCCTTGAATTTGCCTAATTTCTGAGAGATCTTTGAAATTGCAGGAATGAAATCACTTAGCTGTAATTAAGGCATTTTTCAGGCATGTGTTTCCTTTTTTCAGTGCTTCTTCAGAATTTTAGTCAGACTCGCAGAATGGTGTTGGTTGTAAAGGACCTCAAAGATCATTTAGTTCCACTCCCTGCCATGGGCAGGGACACTTCCACTAGACCAGGTTTCCCCAAGCCCCATCCAGCCTGGCCTTGAACTCTTCCATGGATGTTTCTGATCTATTTTTCCTCTGGTTTTCCTATCCAGTTACCTCTCTGTGCTGTCAGGTGGCTCATTGACATCACTCAGTTAATGTATTTTACATTTGGGCAAGTCAGGGAATGCAAGGCTGCATTTCCCACAGAAGATCTATCTTTTCTATAGGTAGTCATTAGCTTTTAGGTGCTCCAAGTGGTTTAGAATGCCAGTTCTCAAGGAGGTTTTGTTTATTCTGCACATGTCCATAGGAGTTACACAATAGCCCATGCAGTAGAAAACATGCATGTTAGTAATAAGTGTGCATTTTGAATAATATCCCACATAAAATCCTCAGTAGCCACACTTGACAGTTTCTACTGTGAATTCCTGTAAGCAAATAGCTGTGTTATTGTACATTTGGAACAGGAGCTTTTAATTTCTTGGCTTTTGTAAATATTGTTTATCTGTTAACAAGTGTCTTTTGTGTCTGTGGGTGCTTCTTTTCCCACTGAGTTACTTCAGTTACATTTCAGACAAAATGTTCAACCAGAAGTTGGACTTTTCGTAGCTTAAGGCAAAGTCTTGAGTGAATTTGTCACTGTGGATGATGATATCCTGCTGTGAGTGTGTTCTGCTGCTTCAGGTTTGAGTCATGAGGAACCAAACAGCAGGAATTGCTGTGGGTTTTGTGGGACTGTGCACATCTTTGTAGCCATTCCCAAAAGGTCTCTTCCTGGGAAATGGTCCTCTGGTCTCATACACCTGTCAGTTTTTCCCCTCTCTTACTTGTCCTAAAGGTGTGAGTAATAGTAACTACAACCAGGTGAAGCACAACTCTGGTTTCTTATTTGGATTCTTAGAATGTAATTTGATTTTTTGAGGTCCCTAAATGAATTGAAATACAAGTGGTCAGATGGAAAAATCAAAAAAACAAACAAGACAACACAGTTTATACTTGAAGAAAACTGTACCAAGCAGCGTCATATTGCCCTGCAGTCCAAGGGTTTCCTGCTGGGTGCTGTGCTCAGGGAGAAGGGATTCTCCTCTGGAGGCCAGTTCCACACCAGGTATTGCCCCATCCTTTCCCTACAGGTCACTTGGCAGCTTCAGCTTTGAAGCTGAGAGTTTGTTCTTCTCTTCCTGCAAGCCCTCCTTAAGTGTCACAGCTCTCTCTGCTGCAGTGACATTGCTGTGACCTTGTGCTGAGGCTTTTGCCATGTGCAAAGGCAGAAAATTTCCCTTTTTAGCCTCCCCTTGGTGCCTGTGCTGATGGGGCTTTACACCCATCACGAAATCTGCACAGCTTTCTGCATCCTCACGCCTCCCTGGACCAGCCCTCGGGAGAATCCACTGCTGGGTGTGTGTTTGGGTGATCTCTGCAGGGAACCATTTTGCACTTCTCATACAGTAAAAAGAATAAAGCCTCCCTTTTGAGAAGATCTTGGTGTTTAAATACGTTTATTTTGCTGAATTTCAGGGTGTGTTCCTGCACCAAGCCCCTCGTCTGGTCTGAACACGGCAGCAGGGATTTTCAGTGAAATTCCGGCACCAGATGGGTTTTTTATGCAGAAGGGGAAAGAAAAACTTCTTCAAAGTGATGTGATCACGACTAAAAGCATTACTTCCTATGGAGACTGTCAAATATTTAGATTTTTTGTTTGTATTTATTCAGATTTTCTGGGGCTCAAAAGTAAATATTCCAAAATCTCATCTGATTCCCTCTTCAAGCCTAGATTTTAAAGGATTCCAGGAGATCTAATCCAGTGACCTGTGGCATCCCTCTAAGCGTGTTTTATAGATCACAAGATAGATATAGATCAAACTTCAGGGCAATGCCAAAATTAAGCCTGGTATTTCAGTCGTGTGGGGGCTGTAATGTGAAAATATTGAGGGACCAGTGCCTTTTTCATGCAGATAAGCTGAAAACCTGTGGACACAAAGCACCCAGTGTACATTTGGAGTTTGTCCTTTTTCATCGAAGCGTGGAATCACAGACAGGTCTGGGTTGGAAGGGACCTTAAAGCTCATCCAGTTCCCCCCCCTGCCATGGGCAGGGACACCTTCCACTATCCCAGGTTGCTCCAAATCCCATCCAAACTGGCCTTGGCCACTTCCAGGGATGGGGCAGCCACAGCTTGTGTGGGCAGCCCATGCCAAGGCCTCCCCACCCATATAATAAAAGGGTTTCATCCTAAAATCAAACTTAAATCTACCCTCCTTCAGCTTAAGGCCATTCCCCCTTTTCCTATCACTTTACACCCTTTTTACCTCAAAATACCATGTGGTTCCTGGTCCAGGTGCCTGCTGAGCTGCCTATATCACATCACCCAGACACCAGAAGGTTCAGAGGATCTTCTGTTCTAAAGTATATCATAAAAATGGAAAGGATTTTACATCTAAATTAACTGGAATTTTTTCTTTTTAGATGATTCATAGTTGCATTTGCTTTTCAAACACTTGTGACGACCTGGAACCAAAGCAGTGCAGTTCTACTATTGCAATTCTCTGTATTTTCTCTTTTTTTTTTTTTTCCCCCCCATTTTTTCCAGTTAGGGTGGGGTTTTTTACAGTCATTTAATTATTTGGGGGGTTTTGATATTTTGTTTCATTTCAGGGGTTTTGGTAGCTTGTGGCTCTAGTGGCCAGGCATATCCTAGGCAGAATTCTCCTTAAAGAGAGGGTACCTCTTGCTGCTGCATATCCACTCTTAGGAGCTGGGATGTACTAGCTAAGAGCTCTAAATTGCTGTTTCCACTTTGCAGCCTACCTTTGATCTCTCACCAGTTCCAGTTTTACTTCTATAGATCCATCTATTGTCAGCCTGTCTGGGGGTCAAGCTCCAGTGTGAGGCTTTTTCTTTTGTTGAAGACGCTCACGTGGCGGTGGATCAGCTGGAGTTGCTGTGGGTTGCAAGCAGGGGATGGTCTTGATAACAACTATTAAATACAAGTCTCTGATCTCCTGGACACTACCACACTCCTCCCCAGTCTATGGAAATTGTTGTGCCAGGCCAGCCTTTCTCACAGCCTGTCTAGGGTTCGTAAACACGCTGGGATCTGACTGAAGCAGCTTTGTGTTGAGGATTATGATTTGTATGCACTTTTACAAACTTACAGTAATTGCTGTTGCCTTCATTGTAAAGAGCAAAAAATAAACACACACAATAAACCCCTTTAATGGGCACTGATCCCACTGGCACTGATCTTGAGCAACTCTGAATAAAAGCAGATGGTGGCAAGCTGACTAGGCTGACCTGCTTTCCCCTTTCATGCAAACATTGCTTATATAAATGGGGGACACACACAAAAAAATAATGGGCTTGGGCAAGCCACCTAAGGACAGAGACTCCCTATGTACTTACTGCTTACATCAGCCCCAGGGCTGTTTCCAGTTAGTTCTTCTCTGGAGGGAGAAGTTTCTCACAAATTAGTGGTTCCACAGCTCTGAGCCCATGGTTTAACAAGAAAGTACTGATGTGCAACTAGAAAGTAAGCATGCTTAGTTATTCTGTGGCCTATGTGTTGTGGTGGATTGTGGAAAAGGATCAGAACAGTCTCTCCTGAACCTGTTGCTCATTTGTAGACATAAAATTGAGTCTGAAGTCCCTTTGCACATCATCTGCTGTCATAATGTTGTGAGGAGGCATTCGATTTTTGTGGTCTTGTACTAGTTTAATTCACGTGTCTGTTTGTTAGCAGTGATGGTAAAAGAATGTAAATTGGGATTCCTGGTTCTAAAGGATGTGTCTCAGTGTGTCACTGCAACAAGATGTGATCAGGGGGCTGGAGCACCTCTGCTGTGGAGACAGGCTTGGGAGAGCTGGGATTATTCAGCCTGGAGAAGACTTCAGGGACACCTCACTGTGGCCTTCCAGTACTTTAAAGGGGGTCATAAAAAGGAGGGAGGTGGACTTCTTATTAAGATAGAGAGCGACAGGATGAGGGGGAAATGGTTTAAAACTGAAAAGAGGTTTAAATTAGATGTGAAGAAGAAATTTTTTGCTGTGAGGGTGGTGAGGCCCTGGCACAGATTGCCCAGAGAAGCTGTGGCTGCCCCATCCCTGGAAGTGTTCCAGGCCAGGTTGGATGGGGCTTGGAGCAACCTGGGATAGTGGAAGGTGTCCCTGCCTATGGCAGGGGTTTGGAACTGGATGGTCTTTAAAGGTCCCTTCCAACCCAAGCCATTTTGTGATTGCATGATTCAGAGAATCAGCATTCCCTTTCCAGCAGGGCATTTGGTTGCAGTTACTGTGTCCAGAATTATGCTGCAGCTTCTCATATAGATTACAGCCTACGAAGGCAGTTTCCTGAATGAGATACATTCACACCTCTCAGTCACTCTCTGTGTACAGCCTGATACATCCACACCAGCTAAGCAGAGTCAGGAACCATTCCAGGTCTCAGGTAGACCTGCTGCTTGCTGGCTGGGTTAGCTCAGTTGGCACATGCACCACAGAATCTCCTAGGATGACCATCCTTACTTGGATTAACAGTCATTTAGGTCTCTTATCTCCCTTTTTTGTTTTTTTAGTTTGGTTTTTTTTTGTTTTTTTTTAATAAAAGGCATCAGTATCAGACCAGGAAGTTTTGATGCTTTTGGGTGCTGGCAACACATTGCCTGGATACTGTTTGGTGACAGGTGAAGACAAGGAATATTGCAAACACATATTTCAACTTGGAGAAACATACACAGCACTGTGATAGGAGAAATGCAGGCTTTATGTCTTCAGCATGTGCTGAGTTTGTTACATTTTTCTGGTTGGTAGGGAAGGCAGATGTTGCCTTTTAAAATTCAGTGGCTCGTGCAAGTCTGAGAGCAGCTCAACAGAAGGAGCAGCTTCTGCTCTCCCCACTGCGCTGGGTTTGCTGAGCCCTGGGCAGAGGCAGCTGGACTCCCTTCAGCTTTACCTGTTCTTAAGTTGTTCTCAATTCAGCTTTTTTATGCACTACATAAAAGCTGGAAGGAGCCAGCTGTTAGTGTGGGGAGTGGCTGGGTAGGAGAGAAATCCCTGGGAAATGAGTGTGTATGAGGTGAGTGATGAATAACTCACAAATTCTGACTATCTGCCCCCAGACCTCTTTCACAAAGCAGACTGGGGATTCACAGAAGCTGTCATTCTCAAACAATAAACTTTTTTTTTTTCTTTTTTAAAGCTTTGAAAATTTTTGGCACTGCTAGGAGAGGCAAGGCACAGCTGTAAAGTTATAAAGAGAACCAAAGTGGCCAGTAAAGATGGATATTTAGACAATTTGTGTTCACAATCAAATTGTATTTTTAAAATTCTACTGCTTATTAGATTGTGAAAGGACTTGACTTGCAGGCAGTTTTCATGCTGGTGACCAGTGGTGTTACTAGGTACTTCATTTCTTGTTTTTCTACATGCTTGAGGAGTAAAAAGACCTTTGACTTTATGCACCAAGGAGAAGCCAGGTTTGTCCAGCTCCACCTTCTCAATACAGTGGTACAAAGGCTGCTTATAATTAAATATAAATATAGGGATCCCAAGCCCACAGGATTAATTTCTTAAGAATAAGAGCCCATGAAATTTTCAAGTAAGGCAACAGCATGGAGTGTTATCTAGGATGTCTTCCAAATGAAGAACACTGTGTAAATACTGGTAATGCTCCTCTTTGATAACATGCTGATTTTGAGAAATGCAGGCTGCCAAAGTAACATTCTTGATAAAAGAAAGGGTAAGGACTTGTGATTGAAGATTCAAGTTGTCATGAGTGACCTGTTGCTCAGTGCTGAGGCTGCAGATGTGGCTGTGTTTTGTAACTCTGTGGAATAATATTTCCTAACATAAAGCTGGAATAAAACCCTCTTCATCTTCCACGCTACTGATTCTGTAAGTGAAGTACAACAAATCCTCATCTCTGAAATACCACTTGCAAATGTGCTTTTGGTGACTGCCTTTGCAAGGAACAGTAGTAAATGATGGAGATGGGTTTAACTTTGTCTGTGGACTACTGTGCTCTGTTTTTTATCATGAGTGCTGTCATTCAGGAGAGAAAAAAAACAAACCCTACACCTAGAAAAGCTTAATTTAAGTTTAGAACCTTTGTATGTCCTGTCGTTCTGCTCTAATCTAAAACTTATGTTTTGCTTTTAAAGAAGGAAGAGCTGGTTTTAAGCACAGTTCTAAACAAGCTGAGTGAAGGCTGTTGAGTGTGACACAAAATCTGGACCAGGTCTGTGAAATGCATTTTTTTTCCCCAGTGCTTTGGCTGCAGGGAAGTAACTGTTTCTCTTTGTGTACAGCATGACTTTGCCTTCCAGTTACCTCTTTCTTTTTTAATGTCATATAGGCATGTGTTTTTAACACAAATTAATAAATCATCAACCAGATGCAAACAATGAAAATGTATCTCACCTTTTCTTGGTCTGGTAGAATTGTGTTTATATTTTGGCTCAAAATTAGCCAATCAAGGTGGCTTAGACTTAATAGGGTGATTTGCTGCTCTCCATCCTAACTCAGGTTGTTACAGTAAAATAATCATCTCAGGGTTGCATATCTTGACCTTGTTTTAGGCACTGTGCATATTGCAAGAGTTAGGCAGAGCTGTGTTTATTTAAAGACAGTAAAACAACTGCAGTGTCTGTCCTTGTCAGGCCATTGTATCTTCAGGAGAATTAAAAAGCACGGAATTTGTTGCAAATTGCTTAATTTCTGATTTTTCTTTTAAGTGTGTTTTTTATTATCCTGAAATCGTAATTATAGATCTTGAGAAAATTGTTTAATTTACTTAAGGGCTGCCATTGTGCCCCCTTACGTAAATCAGAGTTATAAATGGGAAATATTTACTAGTTTGAGTTACAGTGTAAATACACGATTGACTTCTCAGAAGCGCGTGTTGCTTATTTCAGTAATTGGAGCTGCTCCTAGAGACAGCCAGGCAGGGAGATTACACAGGGAATGCTTGTTTCTGAAGATGAAGCTTCCTTCCTGATTAAAAAGAGAGAAGAGAAAGGGGGGAGCAGTTTCCTGTTGGAATCCTCACTTTGAGGGAGCCTGGGCAGCCGTGCCTCCCCCTGCTCCAGCTGGACTTTATGTGCAGGCATTCTCTGACGGACCATGTCCAAAACCCTTTTTATAACAGCAATTGGGGTTTGCCTGTGCAGGCAGACCTGGGGTTTAAAGAGGTTTCTGCTCCTCTCTCATCTGCTTTTAATGCAGGACTACGACTGCCAGTATCTCTGAGGTTTCAAGGCTTGATAAATAAAGGCTGTTCTGTTGCTAAGGTTCGTAATTTTCTGGTAACGACCTAACAGAGAGGCTCAACCCAAAATTTCAGCTGCACGTAGAAAATGCGGTCTGACCTCGATATATATGATGTGAAAAATGAATAATAGCAGCACTGCAGGCGAAGTCTTCTCTTGCTACGATGTGACAGCCCAGCCCTGCAGCAGAGGTTTCAAGAATTTGGCTGCGCCTTTGGAAATCAGCCCTGCGGTCCTGCCGGGGAGATGTTCTAGCTCAGAGAGAGCACAGCACACAATGGCTTTGTTGGCTCTGTGCTTATGGCAGGACACTGGAGTAAAACCTGGTTTTTCTACCTACAGTACATGGTGGTTTGGTTTGAATGCAGCCAAAGCTACGTTTTGGCCTTTTTTGGAAGTGAAGCCATGCTCAAAGGCTGGAGAACCACAGCAGCTGAAGACTAGAACCACTTAAGAGGAGGATTAGGGCCTGACTCTCTGCTTCATTAATTCAGTGAGGGTTTTTTTCACTTTCTTTAAGGACAAACTCCTTCTGTCATTCCAAAGTCAGCCTGTTAAATGAGAACCAAACCTTCAGAGTGGTATGGTGTTCATACCTTCTTGAGTATACCTTGAACCGTACTTTCAGAGTGGGTTTAGATTGGGTATTAGGAAAAAAATCTTCACTCTGAGGGTGGGGAGGCCCTGGCACAGGGTGCCCAGAGAAGCTGTGGATGCCCCATCCCTGGAAGTGTCCAAGGCCAGGTTGGGTGGAGCTTGGAGCAGCCTGGGACAGTGAAAGGTGTCCCTGCCCATGGCAGGGGATTGGAACAAGGTGGTTTTTTAGATCCCTTCCACCCCAAACCATTCTGTGATTTCATGATGTGTGGAGGTGTGCTGAAGCTGACAGGAGCCAGGACACTGATTTCACAAGGTATCCAGGACATCTCCATGTCCAGGATATTGTCCAGGATCCAGGTCCTTGCTTGGATTTCCAGGTGTGGCTTCCTCTGGGAGCTGTGCCATCCAAGCGCTCACACCCGTGTGGAGCTCCACAGTGCAGGGCCTGCCAGAGGGAATAGTCTGAAGTGTACGAAAAGAAAGTTCAGATGTTTTCAGTCCGAGAGTGAAATTGCAGAAGGCCCTTAGAGGTCTGAGTTATTGTGCAATCTCTGTAAGTAATTTGTAATCAAAATACCTTTGCACATGTCACTTTCATATTTCCTGTAATAAAACAGCAAGAGCAATTAAGATTTTGGACCATAATCTTCTACAAGCTTCTAGAAATGAGTGGGCTGGGGATTTTTTGAGTTACAGCTGAAATAGGCAGTTTTAAAATTTTTGATTGCTTAAGAAAAGGTTTGGTAATAGCTATTTTAATAGATTTTTTAACCGTAGCCTGACAAAACTCTTATGTGGCAACATAATTGATCTGAAGTTTGCTTAAAAAAAAAAACAACCTAAGTAAGAAACCTGAAGAACTCTTCACAAAACTGGAGGACATCTGTACTCTGGTAACCCAGCATGTGACCTATTGGTCTTTATGCATTTCAAATCAAAAAAAATCAGTAAATATATTGCCATATGCATGCAAGTATGTCTAATAACGCTCTGTGTATCTGTAATGTTGTTCTGCCACGGTTCAGAAAGTTGTCTGTGGTCTTGGCATTCCTCAGGAAACATTAGATTAATATGGCTGCTTTTGTCATAGATATTTTTTTCTTGTTTAAGTAGGTGTGTGAAGGCTGGTGCTACATAAATGAATTACACGGAAGACTTTGGAGGAAGAAGGGGCTTGTAAACGAGACTGAAATTAATGAATATGAGAATTAGAAATCAAAACTTTATGTTTAGTCTGAGGAGAAACAATTCCTTAAACCGTAACCACATGGCTGTTTCTTGTTTGCATCAACTCTGGTTGACTGTTATTGTCTTCTGTTAATTCTCTGGGGCAGTGGCCTGACTTTGTTGAATGAGCCAATTGTTTTCCTTTGTGTTGCCCATGAAGTGAGTCCCCATCTGGTTTGTATCAGACTGTTTTCACAGCCAACAACTGCTGCCTTTTCTATATCCTGACACTTAAGGGCCCCATGCTATCAAAGCATTGCTGTGATAGCCTGTCTGGCTGGGCCCATACAGCTGTGCCTTGCAGCTTGAAGCCATTACCCAAGTAATGGTAACTTAGAACTTGAACTGGCTCTTATTCCCATTGGTGTCGTGTGTACAGTGAACAGAATACATTTTTGTTGAACTCTGTGTTCCACAAAAAAAACAAAAAAAAAACAACAAAAAAAACTTGTTTGAGTTTATGCGATCAATTCCTTTTTATTTTTTTTTTATTATTTTCCAGCAGCTTCCTGTATCTACAGGCAGCTTTGTGTTCTTCTAAAATTAATGAATGCAAGACAAGCAGTATTTCGTTAAGGCACTGTTGTTATTACTTTTATGGTACATTAAAGCTCAATAAGTGAAAATTAAACAAGTAAATGATTCTTAATGAGGATTTTTCTTATCAGATTTAGAATAGGTTTCCAGGAAGCTTTCTGTGCGTGATAAATGTAGGTTGTGTGAATAAAGCTGCACCTTGGACACTCCACTACTCCCTTTCCAAGTAGCTCTCTAAAAATGCAGAGCAATGCACAATGAGTCTGCATTAACCTGTTTGCCTCTCATCTGAAGGAGTAGGGAATGGCTGGAGAACTCTGTAATAGCAGAGTTAAAACTACATTGCAGTTTGCATTGCAGAATTAGTGAGAGATGCCCCAGGCATGATCCAGACCCTTTCCAGGCTTCCAGCATTGAAGGAGACAGTCCTGTTGCAAGAGATTTTGCAACATGTGTCTTCTCTGCCTCCAAGATTTAAAAAAAAACAAACAATATTGCATCAAATAACAGTGACACTTAAATGTTGTGTATAAAGAAAGATGATCTTTAAGTATTTGTATTAAGTATTCTCTCCTGCTCTTGTGTAGGCAGCATAATGCTCAGTGACAGGCTAATGACAAGGGAAAACATATTCCCCAACTTGGAGATATATTGAATTTTAAGTATATTCCAGACTCAGTTCTTCCCTGATACTTATGAGGCAGAAAGAAAGAAAATAATGGATAACGTTTCTTAAAATTCTGGACTTATTGCAAGAAACTGCCAGAAAACAGATTGCTTTATCTGATACTTGCAGAGAAGGTGTTCCTGAACTTGGGAGTGTACCGTGTGTATTATGTGAATGAATTTGCTTCAGGTACCATACTGGGATGCCATTAAATTCCATGAGGCACACCAGATAAGGCTTCCTTTGCCATTGTGCTTTTCCTGCTGGCACACACTGGGTGTCATCATGTCAGATCAGGATTGTGCTAAATAATTGAGTCTGTGTCGCTGTCAGGTGTGTGGAGGGTTTGCAAAAGCCGCTTTCCTGAGGAGCTTTGTGTAATTGCTGTTCCTGTGAACAGCTCCTGAATTCAGGTGTGTGCTCTGTAATGATGCACAGAGCCAGGTGTCTGTGCCCTTCACCTTAGAGTTTTCCAGCCTGAATGGTTGGATAATTCCAGGTCGTGGCCATCATCAGGCAGAGCCCACACTCCCACGCACGCAGACTGGATTTCCATATATGCTCCTTTGCAGTGCAGATCTCCCTGTATTTTGGCCAGGGATATTGAAACCCAGAGATCTGATAAATGATTTTCCCTCAGATGCCTCCAAGCTCTGTTAATCCTGCTCATGGCCCAAAGCACTGAGGGGAGCTGTGGATGGTCTGGGTGCTCACCAGGTTTGGCATCGACAGCTTGAGCTGGGAAGTCTCAAAGAGCTGCAGAGCTTCCTGAAAGAAATTGGTGCAGCCAGCATCCCAAATTTCGATGTGTGTGTGTGTGGCTGCAGCTTCAGAGGCAAAGAGCGTCTGCCCAAATGAGAACCTGATGAAAAAGGGTCTGTTCAAGGCCCTGACACCAGCTCTAGGCGTTGTGCAGAGCAGCTCCTGACAAGAGTTGTTGGTTTCTCTGGTGCTGCTGGGGAGCTGTTCATTGGCAGAGAATCCTTCAAGAGGCACAGTGCTGGTGGGAGCTGCCTGCAGTTCTCCCTGTGTTTTATACCCCTTAGCAGAGATGGAGGGGGTGTGATATTAAAATCACTGATGTGTCGAAGAGAGAGTTGAGGAGGTGGTGCGCTGTGCTTAATGTGCAACATAAATGTAGAGCAATACATTTCTCCAGCTCATTTATTCTACTGGTTTAGAGCTCAGATTCACCCAAGTATTGCAAAGGAATTTTGGTTTTACTCTTTCCCATGTAACAGGCCAAGTTTTTTTTGTTCTTTTTTTTTTTTTTTTTCTCCTAACAAGGAGGAATGCTTATCTCTGCTGCACAAAGTTCAATCATTTTAGATCTTAGCAAACTTTAAAATAGCACAAGATAAAATCATATATTTACTCTCAGACCTTTCCAAGTTTCTGGTCCCAGGCATTAGATTATGAAGGCAGAGTTACTTGTCATCACACTGAGTGCTCATTTCAAGAGCAGGTCAAAATAGGGTCTGGACAGGACCAGAGGAAATGGTCTCAAGTTGCACCAAGGGAGGTTTACATCAGACGTTATGAAAAATTTCTGCACTAAAAGGGTGGTCAGACATTGGAACAGGCTGCCCAGGGGGAGTGTTGGAATCACCATCCCTGAAAATGTTTAAAAAATGTGTTGGATGTGGTACTTGGGAACATGGTTTAGGGGTGAACATGGTGGTGGTGGGTTAATGGTTGGACTTGATGATATTAGAAGTGTTTTGTAATCTAAATGATTTTATGCTTCTGTAGCAGTGAGCTCCCAGATCTTCCAGTAAAGACATTTAATGTTTTCCTTGTTTGAACATGTGCTTACTTAGTCAATCTTCTTTCTGGGCTAACAGAAGAGTTGTTTGCTTCTCTAAAAATCCTAGAAATGCTTATACCTGTACATTTTCCAAAGGTCATTGATATCCACAGATGGTAAGACCTGTACTGGCCACTCTCTGCTGCTAAACAAAAGGCTGGAAAAGATCTATTTTTTATAAGTTTGTTTGTTCGTGTACTAGAAATGTGCATAGAAATGTTCTGGAATTTATTAGATTGACCATTGGAAAGTGCTAACTGTATAGGGCAAGCTTTTGTTCTGTCTTGTTTTGTTTTGTTCCTGGGGAAAATGTTCATCTTCTTTTGAAAAGATGTAATTACAAAAATTTTGTGTAATTCTGCTGTAGGTACGAGCATTTTAATATGCCAGATCATGGTAATGGTAGTACAGTAAAGGCAGTCTTGGCAAACTGCTTCCATATGGGGAATCCCATGACTTTGTTAGTGAAAATCATCAAAACAAATCCACTGGATCATGTGAATATTTAACTATTCAGAGTAGAGAAATAAAGCTATTTTACTTGTGGTCATCTAGAAAAACACGTGTTATTTGAAGTTTTCTTTATACTGAGTTTACCTTATTTAATTTTTTATTATGAGAATGCATTTAGTGACTCCATTATATGTGAGGAGTGACTTGCAGTGGGAAAATTCTGCCCTGCAGCACGGCCCTTCAGGCAGAAAGTTTTCTCTTTTCTTTCTGATGCCCATTCCCTAACTTTCACTCAGATCTGGGTGCAGATTGCAGCCATGGCTGGAGGGGATAAAACTTCCCTGCCCAGGAAATCCTCTTGCCTGTTTGAGGGAGAGCTCATCGAGGTCTCTCACTGAACTATTTAGTGGTAGAAAGGAGCTGGTGACTTCTTATAGGGATTCACTGGAACTTGTCCTCTGAGATTCCCAAGGATTTTTTTTGGATATTTGGTATCTGGGGAGCTGGCAGGGCTGGACAGCTTGGAATTCTCCAGTTCCATCCCCCTGCAGGGCAGGGACACCTTCCATTATCCCACGTAGCTCCAAGATCCAACCTGGCCTTGGTGACTTCAAAGGGTGGAGCACCCACAGCCTCACAGGGACACCTCACCTGCATTTTAATTGTGAACTGGGAAAATGTTAATTTTCAGATCTTAACTGATGGTGAAACATGACTTCACTTTGGTCGCTCAACTTTATTTATCCGTGTAAAAATATTTTTCAATTTTTTTTCAGTAAAAGGGGGCCATGTAACTTGTAAGAATTAAAAAGATGCTTTGATTTTTATTTCTTTTCCTTGCCACTCCCCAAGAAGGCTGTGAATGCTGTTATGTCTGGCACTGTGGCACGATGCAGATAAGCTGGAGGCAGTATTGCTGCAATTAATATCATTAAGATACGAGGTCTCAGTGGAGCCAGTCCTACTGCTGGCTTTGCACTGGCCTGCAGGGCATCCTAAGGGAATTCAGCAGAACTGTATCTTAGAATTAAGTGTGAATTCCCACGATTGATCATTTGAACTCCCTTTTTTTTTTTAGCTTCTTTATTTTGTTTCAGATACAGGCATTAAAATGTCTTCTGGAGCCCCAAACATGAAGGTGTGAATAACATAGCTGAATATATTATAGAAATGTGCTTTTAAAATTACCTTCCTGACCACTTGCTGGCTAGATTTTGCATAAAACTAGGAAAAAAAAATTGGTATGTCGGTGATATTTAGTTTTACTGAATAAGTAACATATTAATTACACTGTTAGATGCAGATTTTTAATTATCACTTGTCGGATTCTCTTGATTCCACCAGCTGTTTACCTAGGTTATCTCTTGTGGATTTAGGGATTACTCCTCCCCCTGGCCCTTGCACAGGGTACACGTTTTCCTCGTGGTTTTTCAAAGACTCTGGACCAGTAAGGAACCAACTCCTCCTTTTTTTTAGTTTGAAATAAAAGCTGCAGCTTCAGTATTTGCCACAGAGCCTCATCTGAGTTTTCCTCAGGAAAATGCTTGCAGCCTAGAGAGAACAGTGCTTAAATGTTAAGCTGTTTGTTCTGAGCCAATTGCACATCCAAAAATCACAGCCATCTGTATGGAAAAACCAAATTCACTTTTTTCTTCTCAGTATTAGTAATTATTGTAGTTATTTGGAAAGATCATTACACATGTTTTGGAAGGGATTTGGTGGGAAACAGCAGCAAAAGATGTGGCCAGGAAACGAATTTGTTAAGCAGTGAGGGGTTCTACAGAGCAAAAGATGCCAGATCTAAAGGAGCAGAGTGGATTTTAGGCACCAAAAGGAAATGTTTATTTAGTAAACTCTGCAATCTCATTTCTAGATGTTTTTGGAGCTTCTGTCTGCCTGCCCTTCCCTACCGGTCTCTGTGTTAGGATTTTGAACAATCTGGTTCTAGTTTATTTAATGTATTTCTAGTTTTTGTTCTGTTTAGTGTTGCTGTTGGTGGGAATATGGAGTGTTTTGGAAAATCACTGAACCTTGAACTCCGACTTGAGGGGAGGAAAAAAACATTTTCAAATATTCTGCTTTGAAATATTTGTTAGCTGCTGAGCCTGGCCCCACCCTCCTTTACTGGCTGGGGATCTGCATTTATTTTCTTTTTGGAAATATTTATAGCTAGGCTATACATTGGGGGTTACACAAACAAACAGCAAAAGCACAGTGTGTGTATACACGTGTTTATTTTCTGTGTGCTTGTGTGCAGGGTTTTTGTAAGTACATGACACCAAGGGGAAGGTGGAATTTGCCAAGTTTAGGTCAGAACTTGAACTGAACTCATACTATATAGTTTTCTGTCTCCACTGGTGTCTGTGGCCCACTTATGGAAGTTTATGAGTTGGCTGCAGCCTTTGAGAATGAAACTGTGTTTTTTCAGCTCCAGCAGTAGACTCGTGCTTTTAAATCCAGACATTTTTGGCTCAAGTCCTCCAGATGTCCGTCCATTTCTGTAAAACAGCTCAAGTGTTTTAATTGTAAATGTACCCCTTTCATGTAACTCAGCCCTAGAAATTTGGCCTTGTTTGGCCTTGAGTCTTTTCTGCTTGTCATGAAACAGCTAAGCTGGGGCAGTCTGGGTTGGAGTTAGAGAAGAGAACTGCAGGCATTTACAGGACATCTTGTTCTCGTTTTCTGTGTTTCTGTCCCAGTGGACGGCAGAGCTCTCACCTGCAGGCAAAGCATTCACAGAACAAGAGAGCCCCTGCCCTAAAAAGCACGTTCCTGGCAGAGCTGAGAAAGGCCAACTTCTCCACAAAAACCTAAACAAGCCCATGGATTCAAGGTGGCAAGAGCAAGAAAAGCTCTGGAGGAAGAACTCTCATTTCTAATAAATGGAGAATAACTTGCCCAAAAATTTGGATTATTTGAGAACCTGTTGATGGTCCTGCTTATTCCTGAAAAGACTGTATTCGTTTAGTTCTATAACCTACCCACTTTCAAGTTTGTAAGCCATTGAATTCCAGAAACATTAAATAGCCAATATGCACAATACAGCTAAACACGACTCTGAACTGGAAATGCTAAATATTGTTATGATTAGTAGCATGACTGACACTGCAGTGCAATTTCGCTTTTCACTGCAGCCTTCAGAATTACTTACATCAAAATATGGATGTCTCTTATCAATATGTGTTAGTCCAGCAAGCCTGGAGTAATTTTGATTTTGCCAAAAAGGCCACTTGTTAGGTTGTTCTGATTGGTAACTCATCTGTACAACCACGTACAAAAATGAGTGAATTTCAGTGTGGTACCACACAAACCCATGGAGACAGGACATACTGGTACAAATGCACCTCACAGGTTTGCTTGCAGGTAAAAGGAGCAGATAGGAGAGGCTGAGAGAGGAACAGATAAGAGAGGAGGATTGAGGTGCAGATAAGAGAGACTGACAGGCTGAGAATTGGGGGTGTTCAGCGTGGAGAAGACTCCAGGGAGACCTTAAAGGCCCTGCCAGTGTCTAAAGGGGCTCCAAGAGAGCTGGAGAGGTTCTTTGGACAAGGGCTTGGAGTGACAGGACAAGGGACATTGGCTTCAGACTGACAGAGGGCAAGGTTAGGTGAGGTCTTACAAAAAACTTCTTCCCTGTGAGGGTGGTGAGGCCCTGGCACAGGGTGCCCAGAGAAGCTGTGGCTGCCCCATCCCTGGAAGTGTTCCAGGCCAGGCTGAACATAGCTTGGAACAACCTGGGGTAGTGGAAGCTGTTCCTGCCCATGGCAGGGGGTAGGAACTGGATGTTCTTGAAGGTCCCTTCCAACCCAAACCACTCTGACTCTATAAAATGTTTCTACTGACAGTGGTTCTGTAACCTTTGACCCTCTAGTCATTCATTCTTCTACTTTGCTTTAGCCATTAGTGTAGAGAATTTCTATCAACTCTGTTTCCCTTCTAATGGTCTTCGTAACTATATGCCAGATGGAAATCTTTTCATGTAGGGAAAAGCAAAATGGGGGAATGACAGGGAAAAAAAAGACACCTTCAATGAAGATTTTAAGATGCTGAGTTAGATTTGCAGGTGCTGTGCTATCCCAGTGCTCAGAGCACTTGAGCTAATGCCATCTGGAGGAAGTTATTTGTTGGGACAGGACAGTGTTTGAAACTTTGAAGTCAGGAATAAACAAAGAGAAGCAGCTGGAATCTGGCAGGAGAAGAAACAAGCCATTCCTATCAGCCCCTGCTATTAAAGGAATGAGAGCACTGCACTGGAGTTGTTTTTACAGTCTTGGAAGTTTATTCTTGCTCTTGAAGAGAGCTGCTTCAGTTGGGGAATAGAGGGAGGATTGTTTTGAAATTTTAGGAAGCAATATGTAGGTAGTTACAGTAATTATGGTCCTGGTTTTATACTGAAAAATAACCTGGGTCCAGATCCTTCAAACCCCTCCCTATTTATTGTCCTGTTGGTATCTGTATTGTCTTGTTGCTGAGATGATTTACAAGAGCATGAACTGACAGGCCAAGGGGGAATGGCTTCAAAATGAAGGAGAACAGGTTTAGATTAGATCTTGGAAAAAAATTCTGGACTGTGAGGGTGGTGGGACACTGGCACAGGTTGCCCACAGAAGCTGTGGCTGCCCCATCCCTGGGCGTGTTCCTGGCCGGGTTGGATGGGACTTGGAGCAGCCTGGGATAGTGGAAGGTGTCCCTGCCCTTGGCAGGGGTAGGAACTGGATGGTCTTTAAGGTCCCTTCCAATCCAAACCATTTTGTGATTGCATGATTACAATTTCACTTACAAGATATGGTTCTCTTTCATCCCCTGATAGATTTAAAATAGTTTTATTTAATATATGGACACCCAGTCAGAGGAGTTAAAGCACATGGTTTTCATTTGGCTTAAAAGTCAGACTTGTTTAGTCTTTTTATTTTGCCAAATAAAAAATTCAAAAAGAAAGATTTTAAACATTTTTCTTTGTTCTTACTGTTGCCATGTGGTGTGAGTAACCAAACCTCCCTTCAGTGTGGTTAATTCCTTTTTCCTTTGGCACACATTCATGACACCCTTTGTATATGGCATATTCTGAGTGTGACGGTACTTCTTAGAGAGAAACTCCCTTCACAGGTCACTGGATGGTTGACACACCATTAATTTTTATGCTTCTGTTAAACAAAGGTCTGGAAATTTAGTACAGTACATGAATTTGTTACAGAGTGCCAAGAACAGGAAAAATCTCTGATCTAAAATGTGACCTTTTCCATCAGTGGGTCACCAAGATGTTTTCAGTCACTGATGAGTTTCTACCAGCCAAGGACTCTCTTACCAAGAGTGTCAGTTTTCACAGTTCATATGAATTTATTCTATTAGATGGTGACAATGAATTTGGAAAACTGGAGGTCACTTAAGGTCACATGCTTCATTTATTGGATTTTAACAAGGAAAAATTTTATAACTACACCTAACTACATGATTAAAAAATTGTACTGAGTGCTCCCAGAGCCTCTAAAAAAGGGAGGGAAAGCCATGAAGATTACCTGCCTGCTTGCCCTTTCGTACTTTGTAAAGGAAAAAGATTTCATTTACGTTTTTATGGTGTATCAAAAGATTTTAACCATTGCAGGTTGCATATCTGTGCTGGTGAGGAGCTCAGTGTTAAAGAGGAAACCATCTTAATACTGGTTATGAGCTGCTCTCTTATGAGGGGAAGACATAAAATAGAATATCACATTATTAAAGAAGGAGCAGGCCAGGGGCTATGCAAGGATTTAAACCAGTCTGCCTCTATTTGTGTCTTTATTCCCATACCCCTCCCTGTATGTGTATAAAAGTGTTTTATGCACTGTGCATGCACGAGGTTGCACTCAGCAAAAGGTAATAATGATAAAACACATGTGAGAGTAACTTGGTAGTTATATTTTTGGGGCCAATACAGAGTTTCAGGACTAGCAGCTTTCTGTCCTGGGAAGTTACAGTCATGGAGCAGAATCTCCCATTTAGCTGAAATATGATATCCACAGGTTTTTCACAGTTAAAATGCTGAAAATCCATGTTCTGTATTTTCCATGTGATTTTAGCAAAGTCGGAGACTTCAGATTTCTGCCTTTCAAAAAGGGCAGTGTTGACTTTGGGTACCTTTAAGTTAAGGATATTTTGATAGCTCAGGAACTGGTAAATTTTCTGTGGAGCAAGTAGATGGAATTATTCTTTTTATTTTTTCTATCTTTTAGCATTTTATAACTATTGTAAAATTGGTCTGTAGTATATCTGTAAAATATATTAGAGTATGTGTTAGGAGGAATGCAGACTAATATGATACTTTCTTTTAGCACTCCCAGAATCAAAGACTTGAGAAGTTCCAACAGAGCCTTGGGATAAGGGGATATTACTTTCTTTTTTCCTTCCACGTTTTATTTTTCCTTTTTTTTTTTTTTTCCCCTTTTTAACAAACCTGAAAACAGCTGTTGAAACAATGACATCATGGAATGTGACATGACTGTGGAAATTATTAAGAAAGTCAAGCTTTGAAAGCATCAAACTACATCTAGTGTTGGAGAGGGGCTTTAGCAGAGGATGATTTTCCAGGTTTCCTTGGGCATTGCACAGTCACATCTTTACTGTGTCATTTTCATGTCTGACCAAGCAAACCCTTTGCTTTTCTTCTTGGCAGCATTTTGTATCACACAAACATGGCTATAGACTGGAATCCCAAAATCCCAGAATGTTTTGGGTTGGAAGGGACCTAAAAGCTCATCTCAGTTCCACCCCCTGCCATGGGCAGGGACACCTTCCACTATCCCAGGTTGCTCCAAGCTCTGTCCAACCCGGCCTGGAACACTGCCAGGGATGGGGCAGCCACAGCTTCTCTTGGCAAGCTTTGCCAGGTACTTGCCACCCTCCCAACCAAAACCTTCTTCCCAATATCCCATCTAACTCTGCTCTTTGTTAGTTTAAAGCCATTCCCCCTTGTTCCATCACTCCATACCCTAATGGAAAATCCCTCTCTAGGTCTCTTAGGGCCCACTTAGGTACTGGAAGGCTGCTCTAAGGTCTCCTCAAATTCTTTTCCTCTGCTGGTGATGTGCTGATTCCCTGAGGACACAAAGAATGCTCTCGTGCTCCTGCTGCCTTGCTGAGTAGCAAGAGGCAGTGCTGGCACAGGTCACTCCATGTCCTGCCTTTACTGTCTTTGGCCTCACTCCTGTTTGACTTCCCAGGCTGTTGGCTTCTGTTCTAGCAGGAGAAACACTGATGGAATTTTATTTTAGCAGTGGGGTTTTGTTTTAATTAGCCATTTGAAGCGTGCTTTGCTGCCAGTCAGATGAATGCAGATGACTGCTTCAGTGACATAGTAGATAATTAACTGGGGTGAAAGAAAGCCTAACTTTTTTGTTTTATTGGGAAGATAGGGTTTTAATTACCTAGTCTTATCACAGAGGAAGGGAGAATTGTTACAGCTCTTTGGAATAATAACAAGCTCCAAGACTTTGCTGTTGTACATGGACTCAGATATGTTTGTTTTGCTTGTAGCTGCTGCACTTAAATGTCCCCAGGACAACTGAAATCTCAAAATGCCCTTTCTGTAGTTGAGTGAATGTTGCGCTGTTCTCCCAGTGCCATTTCTCCTGAGTTCCTTCATTCTTTGTCTCTACCCTGATCCATGACTTCCTCTTCCTGCTCCATTTGATTCATCTGGTCTCCTTCCTTTGGCTGCACTGACTTTCACCCATGGCTTTTCTGTGGATCCCATTCCAGTGCTATGGAAAACACCAGAAACACCAGTATGCATATTTGAAATTATTCTGGGCCTACTGAAGATTAGAGATATGTATGTGTGTGTGTGTATGGTGTAGTTGTATGTAAATACAACCCAGTGTATATAGAAAACCCAAGTCCTTCCAGTACTTAAAGGGCATCCAAAAATCTGGAAGGGGACTTTATACAAGGGCTTGGACTGATAGGACAAGGGGGAAGTCTTGAAACTAACAGAGAGTTAGGGTTACAATGGAGATTGGGAAGAAATTCCTCCCTGTGAGGGTGGGGAGGCCCTGGCACAGGGTGCCCAGAGAAGCTCCAAGCCTTGTCCAACCTGGCTTGGAACACTTTCAGGGATGGAGCAGCCGGGGATAGTGGAAACTGTCCCTGCCATGACAGGGGGTTTGGAATGAGATGGTCTTGAAGGTCCCTTCCACCCCAAACCACTCTGTATGTGCACAGAAATTCATCCCTTTGTGACCTGGTGAGGAGAGTTCTGATGGCTAAAGCAGCACCCTCTGAGGTGCCTCAGAACTGTGGGCAGCAAGGGTGTCTGTGTACCTGTATTTCCATGGAAAATGGAGATCACTTCAGCAGAGTTCAGTCATTTATCACAGCAAATAATGACTTTAGTTTTCCTTTTTTTTTTCTTTCTTTTTTTTTTGAGGGAGGGGGGTTGTATTTACATGTTTTGGTNGCAGAGTTGTGTATTTTTCAACAAAAATAATAGTTTTTTTTTTCTTTTTTTTTTTTTTTTTTTTTTTTTTTTTTTTTTTTTTAGGAGAGGATGCTGCCCCTCATCTGAATCCACATCTTTCTGCAGCAAGGGTGTCAGTGCAGCTGCCTGGCACGAACACAGCAAATGAAACACAGAGTCTGCGCAGTGCACGTGGAGATTCAGATTCTTCAGGGACAGACACGTTTTAAAGCTTAGGGCTGTTTATGACAGTCTCTGTCTGAAGCTGTTGTCACTGGTACATTTGTCTGTCTAGTGTGATAGTCTGGCTGTTCCATCAAAACAAGTCAGTACATCAGTACTGTTCATTTTCTACTATTTTTCTTATGATTTTGTTATTATCTTAAGTGATTCTGTGAATATATCAATTGTTTTTAAGCAAATAAAATACAGTTTTTTCAGAATCGTCGTGAGTTGAAGTCAATAAAGGCCTTTTAAATATTTATTGTATTACAGGTGAACATGAAAGTGGTTGCTATTGTTATTAAAATCCACTGCAAAAGTGTGTCTCACTTATGAAAAACCTCCTGGCTCAATATCACATCAGTACTGTCAAAATGTTGAGCCAAAGGGAAATGCATTTGGAACCAAAGTCTGCAAGAGAAATGTGTTTCTAGGTATCATCAGAGGTTGTTCATCCTTAAAAGACCACTATGACAAGCCAGTAATTCCAAATTGTGTGTGAAAAAGACCTCTCTAGAGTTTGTATTGTTATTATGAAGAATTTATTTTCTTAGACTTACAAGAATTTCTCTGCATTTTGTGTTTGTTTCCTTAAAGATTTTTTCCCATCTTAAAGCATGTGAATGAGAGATTGTGTAAGGCTATTTCTTTACACTTTCAATGTAATTTTCTTTTCCTTCTCATGAGACAGAATTAGTTCCTGCAGTCTCAGCCCTTCAGTTTTATGGCAATCTCAGTCAGCAATGCCCCAGTAATGGTTAACAGCAAGAGTGTATGGACACAGTGCCACTCTCCCAGGGACTCCACCTTTGTGTTGCCTCTCTCAGGACAATGTGGTTGATCCAGGAGGGAGGTGGGATCACCTGCCCCAAACAGCATCCAAGCAAAATGAAAAGGAGGAATTCAGACATGTTCCAATAGAAAAACTGGGAGAGAAGCTCTTTTCTATGCAGGGCATACACAGCTTTTGCTCTGTTCTTCATCGCTTATGAGAGGCACTTGGTTGTTGCAGGTACTCATAATCATGAACAATTCCCATTACTCTTATTTTCTGGAGCCTGCACTGATTTCATCTCTCCTTAACAGAGAAATATTAGAAGTTCCATTTGGCTTTATGTTGATCTCATTGACCACAAGGTTCAGTTAATTTGCTGCAGCATCTGCAAGGGTAGATGGAAAAAGAGAGAGCTTCAGCCTTCAAGGTCAGTAATATCCCCAGGATTCAGCTTCCAAGGGTGTCTCTTAAGCACCTTGCAGAGTTTTGCTCTTGTCTGTTGTGACAGACACATAAATAGCAGATTTGGGTGGGGGTAAAAGAGTGTCAGGCTTTGTGCAAAATGCAACATCACTTCAAAAATAAAGGAAAAAGAAAAACAAATGAGAATCACAGAACCGTGGAATGGTTTAGGTTGGAATGGGTCTTGAAGACCATCTTGTTCCTCTCCCTGCCATGGGCAGGGACAGCTTCCACTATCCCAGGTTGCTCCAAGCCCCATCCTGGTCTGGAACACTTTGCAGGGATGGGCCAGCCACAGCTTCTCTGGGCAACCTGTGCCAGAGCCTCAGCACGCTCACAGTCAAGAATTTCTTCCTAAGATCCAGACTATGAGATGGCATCTCTGGGGGCTGGGTTCCAGCACGTGATTCCACAACCCCTGGCACCAGTAGGGAGCTGCTTCTCAACGTTCTGGTGCTGGGATGAGGATCTGCACAGTTCTGTTCATTGTTGCTCTCTGTGGAACTGTACTTTAAATCACGCTATTGACCCAATCAATGCTTTGTATAAACAGCAGCTTCTCTGGGGAGGATGGAGATGTTCTTGCTACAACAAGCCATTGCACTAAAATGAGTGAGAGGATAAGGAAATGCAGTGGAAAGGGCAAGAGCTTCTTAAACCTAAAGCTTTCCTGCAAGAGCAAACCTTCCTGAAGCTGTGTTCCAAGGGCTCTGTCAGTCTCCTGGGTAGTTCAGGGTGCTGATGTATTATTTAGGTCCCCTTTGTTGCAGTGTGAAGAGCAGTTGAGCTGTTCCTGTGCCTGGGGCTGCAAGGTTGGGTCAGGGCTGTACTTTGCTAAACAAAGTGCAGTAATTGAATTGAGAACATGCAGAGAGCTGACAGATGAGGGATGGGGATGGGATGGGAGGCAGCAGATGGATACACAGGCAAGGAGACTGTTTAGGAGAGGATGAGGCAGCCCAACCAGTGGGAGAGGCCATCAGCTCATAATCCCAGGAAAATTACTGCGTGGGGTTTTATTGTCTGCAATGCTGAGCATCTCACATTTTGTTCCAATTATCTTCTCTTGCAATTAATCAAAGGTGTTGTCATTGTCATTGACTGAATTGTGGAGAAATTTTGAGGAAAATATGTCAGGAAATGCCCAGTGAATACCATTTTCAGTCAGTTTTAACAATTCCCCATAAGGCTGTGTTCTCTCCCAGCTTGTCATGACTGACTGATCTTTTTGGAAGCTTCTGGTTTCCTGGCACTGGGCTTCAAAGATGTGCTGCTGGTGGGGATTACACCATGGATGGCAGTGGGATCTGCTAATCTTTCATCCCCACTGCAACCTCTGCTGTTCCTATTCAAAGAGCATTTTGGAGAGGTGAAAAAAGTGCAAACTTTTTTCCTTCCTCCAGGCTTTCCCAAAACAATGTGTCCTGCCACATAAACATGAGGGAACTTCAGTAAATCTGGCACTCCATGCATGGATCATATTACAATTATTTATATTCCTAGGAAAAGCCAGGGGGAGAAGGGAGGGTTGCTTTAGTTTTTATCTGAGTCTCCATTTTGACTTTGAAATAGAAAAAAAAACCAAAAAACCCTTAAACGTATCTTCTAGAAATTTATCTATTTCTTACTTTTGGATTCAGTTTTGTATTTCAGGTTCCTGTAAGTAGTTTTCCGGAGTTGGAAATGGTAAGCACATGTTCTGTGAGCACAGCCAAGCCTTGATAAGGAATTTTTCTGTCTGCGTCTCCAAGTTCCATTTTGTTTCTACAGCTTTTATGATTGAAAATGCACATTTCTCATGGGCACTCACGGAACTGAAACAGCGTGATTTGCAAGCTTGCTAAATGGATTTCTTCCAAGCCACTCGTTGGGGTATGTCATCAAAGCTTAACGGCATCAAATAGAATTCCATCCAGGAAAAGTATTAAAAAAACACCTCTATACAGCTCTATTTTTCAGTTCAATCTCAGCAGCAGAGAGGTGAGGGGGTAGGGAGGGTGTTATTGGATTTCAGGATTGTAATGTGGAAACCAAACCCCTGGCTTTATTTTTTGGTTTGATTGAATTCCTGGTGAAGTTTGCTCGTGTCTTACATTGGGAAAGCACTGGAACGAGGGTGTTTGTTCATGGATTGGACTGGCAGTGCTAGGAAAGCATGAAACTGAAATGTCAGAAGCTTTTATATTTGCAGAGAATCTTTTTCTGACTTTGATGAGGAAAATCTGGCATTTTGGAAGTGAGGTGCCCAAGAATCCATGGCTTTATTCCCCTTTTCTCCCCTTCTTGAAGAGAAAAGAGAGAGTGGTGAGAGTGCTAGGACATGAGATTCCTGGCATAGGAGGGGATCCCAGCTCCCAGGCCAGCACTGGCTCTGGGAGAGGACTCCAGCTGGTGTCACCCTTCCCTGCTCAGCTTTATCTGGGTTTTCAGTATCAGAAGCAGAA
Organism: Tichodroma muraria; assembly: GCA_013390105.1. NCBI lineage: Eukaryota > Metazoa > Chordata > Aves > Passeriformes > Sittidae > Tichodroma > Tichodroma muraria. The sequence continues at coordinate 208,989 of WAAG01050095.1, read as the reverse complement.
AATTTCATGTGCACACTTCATCTTATCTGAATTGTGGGAAATTGGATAAAAGCGAGGTCCTTGTTATTCCTGTCCATAGCTCAGAGATGGAAGTTGTCAAAATTAGCTGCTAAAAACATGAGCTGACCTTCCCAGGTGCTTTATGAATTGCTTCAGGATAACATTTCTGTCCTGATGGAGTAAAGATGTGTGTGCCAACCTCCTCCCAGTGGATTAAGCACTCAGATGTGTAAAATGACACGTGCAAAAGTTCTGTTGGATTCCAGTCTGAAATGCAGCCACAGGAGAGCTGGAATCCTGCAACTGTTTAACAGCTCACTGTTAACACTTGGCACAAGCACTGGGGGCAGGATTGCATCCTATGGGATTGTTACAACATGGGAAATTCATCCTTCCCATAGGATGTCCCAGTGGTGTTTTGTGTGTGAAACTGAAAGCTTCTCTGTAAGCACTGAGATATTTGCCTGGTTGGCAGGATTGTTCCTATGGAGATCCCTTTTTTATTCCCCTTTTTCTGCTGCACTCCTGATTTAGATGCATGTCTTTCATAAGTTACCTCAAAATATTCATTATTTTGATTGTGTGTTGATGCCTCCCCCAACCCTCCAGGACTTGGATGGGATTGCTTCTTTGCTCTTGTGAGTGTGGCCAGATGCCTTTTCCAAATCTCAGTGTTGTGGTGTCCTTGAGCCAGGTCAGGGAACTGCAACAAAAGGTTTTTCCAGAAATCCCAAATAAAATTATGGAAATCTCAGTATGGTGGTGTGGCCAGCTGAGCAGAGGCCAGAATAAGGCCTGGGCTTTGTTCCTGTGGTGTCAGTAACACAAACCCACAGTCCTGTATCCACGTCTGCAGCTTTTGTTGTGTTTTGGGTAGAAGGGGAGGCCTGGTTTTGTCTTTTGCTCTCATTCTCTGCCTTGAGAGGTGAGCACAGAAAGGGGATTCTTATAGTTCAGGAGTTATTTTGTTCTTTATACATTACTTCGTATTTAGGTTAAAATAGAGAAAGGAGACAAAAGTCAAGTAAGAAGTGGGATCAGAAGCCTGTGAGGTGCCTTGATCATGGGGGAGGTCATTCCCCAATATTTCCAGTACAAGAAAGGGCCATTTTGGGAAGAGGTGGTTTTTTACCCCCTCTGTAGAGTTTAGTTGGGGCAGAGAATCACTGTCCTTCTGTGATTCATCCCAAAGACTTCATCCCAAAGGCCCCAGGCTCCTGGGGTGGCAGATCCTGCACCAAAGGTGTAGAGGACCTTGAAAAGGGGGATGTGAAGCCCCTGAAATTTCTTGAGCTAAAAGCCAATGGGGCTCTTGCCCCTGGAATGGCTGTTGCAGGTCTAGGGCAGCTCCTAAAATAACAGCTGGGAAGAAGAGATACAAAAACTACTCACATGAAGATCTGAGCAGGTGCTGAGCAAAGAACTTCACTAAAACTCAAAAAACTAAAAGCAGCTAGGAAGCAGCAATCCCTGCTACTGCTGCCTACTCTGCTGATGAGCTGGAAGCCCGACCAGCTTCCAGGAGGGAGCTTTGGGAGGAAGGCAGTGAACTCCCAGCAGTGCCAGTCTTCATCCTGCCGGCCCTGGGCAGACAAGGCAGCAGCTTGGACTCTTCAGAGCACTCTCTCAGCTCTCTTCTCTCCTGGCAGGGGTGCCCAGCCCTGCAAATTAGGGTTGCTAACACTTCCTATTGCCTTGACCTGGCTGCAGGCAGGGATGCAGTGGGGTGGTTCCCTGCTCTTCCAGAGGTCTCAGCACTCCCATTTGTTACTGTCAGATGAGAAAGTCTCCCCTGGTCGGTGCCTGCTCCTTAATACGGGTGCAGTTGTACTTCCCTGCAGCCTGTTACCACCTAGAGAGCTGAGTGTTTGATCACCACGGAAAAATCTTGCCACTGAAATGAGGACTTAGAGCTTATTTTTAATGGGTTCTGGGAGCTGCTTCTTGCAGTGATGGAGGATTTGGCTGGGTGAGTGGCATGCTGTCATTTTTTATTTTTGTTTTACCCCCTCCTTTTTATCCTGACAGTCTGGGAGATTGTGCTGCTCCCGTGTGACGTGCCCTTGGCGAAGGGCATTCAGCATCCTGCATCTGTCACACAAACACCATCTTCCCTCTCTCCCTCCCTGCTGCGTTCCCTTAATCAGCACCTATGGCAGAGCAGCAGGCACCGAGCCACGGATCAAGCGTGGCACTCACTGTGAGACCCGGCAAATGCTTCCTTCAAGAGCTCTTAGGGCTGCTAATGCCGAGTGTTTAAAGCAGCTTTCCAGGCAGCACCGTGCCAGGTGCTGGAGACTCAGGGATTCCTCTGGCCCTTAAGCTCTGCAGCTCAAGGCTGAGGGGGATTTCCTGTGCTGGGGCTGCTGAGCTGTTGCCTCTTTGAACAGCTGATTTTGAGCCACAGAATTCAAGAGGGACCTTAAAGACCATCCAGTACCAATCTAGGGACACTTTCAATAGCCCAGGTTGCTGCGAGCCCCATCCGGCCTGGCCTTTTGCTTTGTTTTGTTTCCCCAGATCAATTAACTGAACTCATCTTTGCCGTGTTTTCTTTCTAAAAGCAGTCGCGTTCTTGCCTCCTCTAACTGCGGTGAGGATGTTTTTCAGGGTGTGAAATGCCAGCGGTTTTGTTTAGGTTCTATACAGACGATAGTGGCTGATTTCTGCAAGTCCTGCTAAATCCAGGAGGATCCAAAGAGTGGAGATGGGGACCATACCACAAAGAGGCGAAATTCTTATGCGAAAAAAAAGAGTCGGAGTGTGAGTCAGAGGGTGACAGATCCCGCTTTCATGCTTGTAGCAACAGTTTTGCATCTTCTCCTAGTAGTGTTTGACAGGTACAGGTCTTTGAGGGAGTAAGTCCTTGTTTTTCTCTGCACAGGGCCAGTAAATAACAGCAAAGAACTATTCATCCCTGCCTACCCTGAACTACTTGTGTTCTTATCTTAATTGCTTCATTCTCACAACCCACACTCAATCTTCTCAGAAAATCAGAGCCTTGAACTTCATTCCAGGATCTTGAGGAAATCTCACATCTCCCTGCCATTTCCCAGCCTCCCTCACCTAGGAGAACAAACCCCTTCTCTCCCCGCTTGATGTACTCCGAATTTCCTCGGGGATTATCTAAACAGAGCCCACGTGATCCATCTCTCTCAACCCCTCTACAAATGGGAAGGCATAAATCACGGGGCCCTACAAATAAACACAACTGGCAAGATGTTTTTTTTCCCCTGTCTGAAGTACCAGCAGTTCTTTCATCTGCCGCCTCCTGGAAACGTGTCTGTTCAGAGAAAGCACAACCCTTCCCATGTACACACAGTGTTTTTCTGCCACTTCTCCTCTCAAGCTGTAACGGGAACCCTGCACCAGAAACACTCAAAGAAATGCAGCCAAGTGAATACCTCTTACTGTTTTCACTTCTCTTAAGCTTGGCTCTGAAAGCTGAAAGCATTCCTGTTTGTGAGGAAAGGAATGGTTGGCTAAGAAAGGGAAAATCCTGACCGTGAAATCCCACTGCAGCTTAATTTTCAGACTTGTGACTTTTCGTGTTACAGTTGGGGCGTGCTGGGCATCATTAATTCTGAAAATATTCTTTGTAAGCTGAAGAAAGGGTAAGTTCTTGCCGTAACGAAAACAACTCGGAGCTGAACACTTAAAAATGCTACAAAAACTGGAGATGTTTTTACAGTTAAGCCTCGTCTGGAGTTCATTTAAAATAATCATGTTTACATGGGGATGAATTAGTGAGCTGAGCTCTGCCAGTGCCTCACCAGAGTTAGAAGTACCCAGCCAAGAATTATAACCCTGGTAATTCAGTCCCTGCCTGCTGCACCCCCAGCTATGTGCAAGAACCCAGAGGCAGAAAGGCCAGTCTGGGCCTGGAGGTGGTGGCACCCAAATTCACTTTAATCAGTGATGAATGTTGTAGAAATATTCCTTGGGGAATAATTGCTGGATCCATGCTCTTGCTTTCAATGCAGAACAACTATTTTTCTGTATGTAACAGGTAAGGCCAGACAGGGGTTCCCTTGCTGTGACTCTGCTGAGAGTGGGATTCCCTTTGGTGGGCAGTGAAGGTGTCCACACCTCTGTTATCCCTCTGCACCTCCTTATGGTTTTTGGAACAGGCTCTCTAGGATGTGAGCCACCTCTGCTCTTGGAAACTTCTCCTTTGGGGTAAGGTGGGTTTTTCTGTTCATTCCTCACATCCCTGGGTGGCTGGCATCAGGACTGGTAGAGATGAGCCCACCCCAATGATCATTTTACACTAGGGCCATTGTCCTGAGAGCATCTAAGTGAGCAAACTTCATCTTCCAACCTTTCTTTGAGGAGTGTTGGCTGCTAAATCTGTATTTGGAATTAGCAGTGTCCCAGAGGGCTCCATGCAAGCATTTGACTGCTCCACTCTTGTCCTTAGTTCTGCTGCTCCTTGCTTGAGAGTAAAATACATTTAGGAAATGAGTTTTGCATCTGATACACATATGAAATAGCAGGGAATGGCTCTGGCATGTCTGGGCTGTGTGACCCTTCCAGGAGCCTGAGAAAGCCTTTCTCTCCCTAAACTTGTGAGTGGCGGGATGACTTCCCAGAGAAGGTCTGTGAGCAATCGCAGAGAGCAAAAGCTTTTCGGTTTTGCTTTGATGATCAAAAATGCAGTTGCCTTGAGTGTCAGCTGATATGAGAAAGAGCTTTATTTCAGGCAGCCTCTGCTGTTTTCAGTTAATTGAGGCTCGTGGTTGTTGCAATGCCTCTGCTGACCCTCGTCTCGTCTCCTATCTCCGTCTGCCGCTAGTGAGCTGTCACCGGAGATGCTCTTCCTGCCTGGGCTCTCAGCCTGCTCCTGGAGGTGCTGCTCCTCCTGCTCAGCCTGGGCCTGGCAGACTGGACCTGTCCTTGCCAGGCTGCGTGTCAGCAGGGACACGTGGCCTGGCAGCTGCTCCATGCTGGAAGCTCGGTTGTTGTTGTCTTCCTTGTTACTGCACCCTGTGCTGGCCAGGAAATGTCAGCCAGGGGCTGCCAGCTCGGGCTTGGCTCATCCACCCTCATCCCTCTGAGGGGAAAGGTAGGCATAGGGAATCATGGAATGCTTTGGGTTGGAAGGGACCTTAAAGATCATCTCATTCCAACCCCCTGCCATGGGCAGGGACACCTTCCACTAGACCAGGTTGCTCCAAGGGAAAAAAAGGAGTTGACAAGGAGCAGGTTACAAAGGTACACAAGGTTACAAATGGCACCAGAAGGTGCCAAGCAGGTAGGGACAAGCAGGGGGTGTGCGTTGGTGGCAGATGGGCTCTGTGCTGGGTGCTCACTCCTTTGGGTCTGGATCTGTATGACCATGAGATGTCTTTCTCCAAGTGGAAATAGGCTGGAGGAATCTTGATGAGACGAAAAGGAGGTCATTTTATTACAGCGGCCTGCAAGTTCCATTTTTGTGGGTATTACTGCTGCTTAATGTTGGGGATCAAATTCTTCCCTGATATAAATCTGCCTGTGGCTCCTTTTTTTTTTTTACCAAAGCCATTTACTGCATCTTGTTATTCACTGGCTCTGTGCCTGCATGGCTCCCAAGCCGTGTCCTGCAGATGGCTGCAATCACAGCTGTGGGTCCGTGGTGCTCTGTTGGGTGTTTGCAATCCAGAGCATCTGAGGAAGATGCTCTGAGGAATCCAGAGCCCAGAGGAACTGTGGCTGCCCCATTCCTGGAAGTGTCCAAGGCCAGGCTGGACAAGGCTTGGAGCAACCTGGGATGGTAGAAGGTGTCCCTGCCCACAGCAGAGGGTTAGAACTAGATAGGCTTTAAGGTCCTTTCCAACCCAACCATTCTAGAATTCTATGATTCCATTAAGGACTTATTAATTAGGCTGCCTTGTATTGCACAGTAAATTAGGTATGTTGACAGCAGCCTGTGGTCCAAAAGCTACAGATGCCACTGCTCTGAACACTCCTCACTAACCCATTAGCTTTTAATTTTGTTAAGAAAGATTCTCTTTATTTCTTTTTTTTCTCTTTTTTTTTTTTTTTTTTTGTCACTTTTTGGGCTGAGAGAGCTCTTTGCCAGCTGCTCTGCCCACAGATCTTTTTCTCCAGATAACAAATCTCGGGACCAGCAGCTGAACCATGACATGCTGCCATTTTAATGAGCTGTAAATTTAGAGCATCTTGGCATTTTTGGGGAAAGTATAAATCATAGGTTACTCCTGATTACTTTTTCTTTTTTTAATTATTTTTTTTTATTTCCAAAGTGAACAAGTAGCCAAGCATTATGTTTCTTTCAGCAGTGACAGGCTAATTGTTTCAAAATGGGGCTGTGAAATACGTTGAGTGCTGCAATGCGGGATCAGCGGGAACATCTGTTCCTGAAAAATGCTGTGTAGGAACATGGCTTCTAAACAGAGATAAGCCAGTTCGAACAGGATATGAGGGAACCTTGCAAAGCTGAGAAAACTGCTGTCATGACAGCTGTAAAACCAAAAAGCTCTCGGAAATGCAGCCTGGGAATGCTGCTCCTAAACAGAAGCAGAGGAGAACCAATCTGGGTTTCCAGGCATGGTCTTCTTGCAAAGCCTTTAAAAAGTTCCTTGCCCATTCCTCTCTGCAAGAGAATTTTGTAACCTCTGAGATGGCTTGGAAAGGCAGTGCTCACATGAAGAAATTAGCTGGGAATTCATGTGGTTTTCAGGAAATGCAAGGCAGTTGTCACAGGTTGGATTTTCCCTGCGCTGTGGCCATCACCAGAAACATGGCACAAACTTGGATGGATGCAGGACAGTTGTTGTGCTTCATCTGTTGTTTTTACAGCTATTTCTGCATCCTGATAGGTGTCTTTGTTGGGAAAAGACCATCTTGCATTAGATGTTTTTCCAAAAGGTGTTTGATGTAATGGGAATTGAACTGTGATAATTAATTTTCACATGGCAAATGAAACATCTGGATATTAGGATAAAGATTTTTGGATATTAGGAAAAAGTTTGGCATTGAATATGAGGAAAAAGTTTCTCACCCAGAGGGTGGTTGGGCACTGGAACAGGCTCATCAGGGCAGTGGTCACAGCCCCAAGCCTGACAGAGTTCAAGGAACATTTGGACAAGGCTCTCAGGCACAGGGGGGTATTCTTGGGTCTGTCCTGTGCAGGGCCAGTAGTTGGACTCAATGATCCTTGTGGGTCCCTTACAATCAGAATATTCCGTGATTCTATGATCTGAAGAAAACAGTGCTTGGATATAGCATAGTTTAGGGTTAGGAAAAAGTAATACATTCATTTCTGATGCAACCCTGATCAAATTCTGATTTTCCATGTCCCTGGGAGTATTTGAATTGTTTGGGTGGCTGCTGCTGCTGGTAAAACTGACACCAAATGGAAAATTTATCCACACCAAATGGAAAACTCAAGTGTGCAAACGTTTTGAGTAGCATGAAAGAAGCTCTGAGACGAGAAGGGCTGGGGACAAGCTTAGAAATAGGAAAGTATTTTGGGTTACTATGCCCAAGTTTCAATTTCACAAGATATTTAAAACACATCCCTACATTTAAATATAAGAATACTTGTACCAGCTTCAATGAGCCCCTTCTCTTGGGTGAATTTAGGCATAGGCTCAGATGTCTCAGTGGACGAGAAAGGAGAAGGAGTCAGCATTTCCTCCTCTGTGAGTTTCCTCCCCAGAGCCCAGATAGTGACAACTCCAAGTAAATCTTGGTTGAGTACATAAAGCAGATGAGTGCAAAAACCATTATGATAAATGCTCTACCAGTCCTTAAATCTTGCTGATCTTCAATCTGATAACTTTTCTTCCCTCAGACAAACTGGTGGGTGCAGGATTTCAGCCCTCAGACTGAGCTGGTGTGTGTGAATGCATTACAACTTCTGCCTCAGGGCAGCACATGCAGAAATTAGAAATCTGGGTTTTTCAGTAAGATATAGACAGTTTCTAATCTGTCTTTTGTTAAGTTTATTCTTTAACAGAGAGCTTTCTCACTCCTCCAGGAAATGCTGCTTTAGAGGTGCTGGTGCTGCAAAGCCAGCTTACACACGGGCGCCTGATGCTTGCAGGGGAGATTAAATAAAATAATTTCTCCTGCTGCTCCCTGTCCTCTGTTCCTGTCCCTGCTGAGGGATTTGTTCCAGATGGTGGTGGGTGAGGAGGGAGGTGTGCTCTGTCCCCTGTGCACCCCTCAAAAGTGATGTCCAAAGGATAAATGTGCCAAACCCCACCACCCTCTGTTCCAGCTGAGCTGAGAAAGGGCTGCAGAAGGATCTCCTGCTCCTGTCTCCCTGCCAACATCACCTCGCCCTTCCCTGCACCCTTCAGGGAAATGACTGAAAATCCCTGGGTTTGTGCTTGGTCAGAGGATGGAGCAAACCATCCATCTACAGCTCCCTGAAAGGAGGTTGGAGTGACGTGGGGGTCAGTCTCTTCTCCCAGGTAACGAGTGACAGGACCAGAGGAAACAACCTCAAGTTGCACCTGGGGAAGTTTAGATGGGATATTAGGGGAAATTTCTTCATGAAATGGCTTGTTGAGTATTGGAACAGGCTGCCCAGGAATGTGGGGGAATCTCATCCTTTCACTGCTGCTTTCCCCTGCCTGTGCCCTCCTGTGCTGGTGCTCCCTGGGTGATTCACCCAGCCTTGGGATGCTCACACTTCACACTGTGCTCACTGTTTGTGCTCCTGCATCCCCTCAGGTGGGGCTGGGCTCCTCTGTCCTCTGGACTGGCACTGCAGTTCACTGGTGCAGCACCACCTCCTTTAAATCCCAAACATCCCCATTTTTGAGGGTGATGAGCATTCAAACAGCAGCATTATGAGGAGTTTCAAAGGAGTTTCAACTTCAGCATTGAAGTCACCAGTGTTACATTTGCTCTTACTGATGAGGGCTGGCTGCAATGCCAAAATGTCTGTATGAACTAAAATAGCAGAGCCTGTTCCTGGTGCCTTCTGTTTGTAAAGAGAATTTCAGAAAGCCATGGTTCCTGCAGCCAAGAAGCAGTGACAGTGATACAGGAACTTTGTCTAAGAGCTGATTTAAACCTTTTTTTTTGGTTACAGGTTAGTAAAGGTGAAACAGCACTGCTGGTTGGGGCATCAGACATTGACTTAAAACCAGCAGAAGCTCAGGAACTGAATTTAAATCCGAGCTTGGAAGACATCTCTCCATCAGGGGTGAGAGCTACTGCCACAAATCACTCTGTCCCTGCTTTTGTGTCTGTCTTTTCCAGGATGTTTTAGTGCTCCCTGTGCTCTCTACCATTCAAAGACCTTCCAAGTACCACAGCTGCATGGGTGCTGTAATTTTGGTGTGGGGTTACTCCTCACACAGAGAAGAGATAAAATCAGTCTTGATTCCAGGCTTATTTCCTAAGTGCTGGTTCTGACCCAGGTAGCCCACGGCTCTCACTAACTGGCCGGGCCTGGCACTGCTCACATGGCCCCACTGACCCACTCACTTGTCCAGCTGAGCTCCTTTGGCTGCTCTGGCTACTCCATTGATCCCCAAATTAATCCTTCCACAGACTCCTCTTTCAGCCACTCTGCAGCTCCTCGGCAGCTTTGGCTGGAGCAGGAGTGTATTTTTCATCTCTCTGCTGAGTTTACACGAGGTGAATTCTCAGAGCTGCCAGCGCCGGCGAACTTCCCAGGCTGCAGCAGAGACATTCCTGCCTCTGAGTGAAAACCCAAGGCTGAATTGGATTTCTCTTGTTTCACTAATTGGCTCAGCGCTGTGGTTGGTATTTATGGCTTTTGTGCTGCTCCTTGATTTCTCGGTCTGTCTGCTTTGTTATGCAGCTCCTACGAAACACGGGAATATCATGCTCTCTTTGGGACATGCCAACAGCTCGAGGAGTGGGTGAGTGGAGCCAAACAGATTTTCCACCTTCAGGAGCAGGGAAACTGCTGAACTGTTGCCGGCCTTTTGTTTAGCATGGGAGCTGCTGCGTAGATCGTATTTGCTGTGTGTATTTCTCCAAAGGGAGCCAGCCAGGAAAGAATTCTTCCTCCATCATGTGTAGATCCAAGCATTTTGCTTGGTTCACAAGGGGAATGGCCTTAAGATGAAACAGGGCAAATTTAGATTTGATTTAAGGGAGAAATTCTTAGCTGTGAGGGTGGGGAGGCCCTGGCACAGGGTGCCCAGAGAAGCTGTGGCTGCCCCATCCCTGGCAGTGTTCTAGGCCAGGCTGGACACTGGGGCTTGGAGCAGCCTGGGATAGTGGAAGGTGTCCCTGCCCATGGCAGGGGGTGGAACTGGATGTTCTTGAAGGTCCCTTCCAATCCAAACCATTCTGTGATTCCATGAATCTCCTTCTGAGATTGTTTTCACACCCAGACTAGGAAGGGGCACAGCTGAATATTGGGGGTCTCACCCTACTGTAGAATTATTTCCTTTCTTACCTATTATCTTCCCTATTTTGGAGGCCCCCTGCTCTTCCAGAAGAAGTGTTTTTAAGTGGTTATGAGGCTATAAAAAGAGAAAATCAAAATGCTGGGAGAAATTTTGCAGACCCTTCAACAACGGTTCTGTGAGCAACAATGGAAAAATGCACTGGGCTGCTCTCCTGGAGCTTTTGCCAGTGGTTTAGTCCTGGCAAAATCTGTCTTCAACCAGCCTGGTATCAATGGCAGTGCTGCACCATCATGGAAGTCCCTGAACCCCTCCAGGTCCCATGTAAAATGGAAACAAACAATTTCTCTTATATTTCATTGCAATTCTTCAATTTACTCTCGGCCAACGCAGCCGGGAAGAGAGAGGGGAAGTGTTGGGGGCGTGATGCCACCACTGATGGTGTTCCTGCATCTGTTGCTAAATTGAGCCTTTTGAGACCATCCTTGAGTGGAAGTCAGCCTTCAGCAGGTCCTTTGCAGGGGGGATGGTGGGGATTTTGGGGTGGGTGAAGGCAGGAACAATGGACCTGAGCTTCCTGTTTGGCCATTTCCCCCAGGATCAGCTTCCCTGAGTTCATCAGGAGAGTGCCAGAGCCCTCTGGATTCCTTCTCATGGTTTAAAGTAAGGCCTTTTCCCCCAAGGAGCTGCTGTAAAAAGTAAAAAGAAAACCTCAGCGGCCTCTTTATAACTTTTTATGCAGCCACATTCTAATTAAGAAACAAAACTTATCATAAATTGCTTTCCAAGGGACCTACCCCAACTGGGAATTGAGGGCATTTGCCATGTGCCAGCAGAAACATTTAAAAATGTGTTTTTAGAGTGCAGCAATTTCAGCACAAGGGAACAGGCTATTCCAACTCAGGGGATTTGACTGTTCCCCATTTGGGGGCCCTGAACAGTGCTTTGCTGAGGACAAAAATGTCTTAAGCAAGTACAAAAATCCCCTTTAGCTCAAGGATTCAGTGGATGGCCATGCTGGAAAACTGAAGCATCACCAGGGAAAGTTGTTCCCTTGATGCTGTGGTTGGATGTTGGCACTTCTGAGACCCAGCCATCCTGAGGGATTCTGAATTAGTTCAGAGCCATTACCCCTTGTCCTATCACTACATGCCCTTCTATCCCCCCTTTTTTTTAAATTTTTTAGAGCAGAAATGCTTCCACAGCAAGCAAAACACAAGTTTTGGATAAAGAATTTAGTTTAAATTCCTGGTGAGGGGGCCCTGAGCTGACAGCCAGGACTGTGGGGGGTGACTCCTTTCCCTGCCCTACGTCAGGAGTGAAGAGCCCAGCAGCCTCACAGCCCCTCTGCCAGCTGTGAGCCCTCACACGCCTCAAAACCCCTCCTTGCCCAGCTCTGAGAGCAGCCACACCACACCCCAGGGCAAGGCAGGGCAGGGAAACAGCCCCTGAGAAAAAGAAAATGACCAAACCACCTGTTTCTAACCTGTGCAGGGAGCAGGGGTTTTGAAGCACTTTGGTGCCTTTCTCTGGGGCCTCAAGCCTGCCCAGGGGATGCTTCCCAGCTCTCCAGGCTTTTTTCTGTCAATTGCATCAAAATTTACCATCCAATATTCCATCCTGACAGAGGGAGGGCTTCATCCCATCTTCCTGGGCTGGTGAGGGAGTGAGGAGGGAGCAGCCAGAGGAGACAGGCATTCTCCATGAGCCAGGAACACTTGTGGGAGGGAAGAGAGGGAGGGCTTTGGGGCTTAAGAAAAATCTGCAAATGTTTTTTCTTCCATCCCTGGCTCCCTCTCTGCTGGTGCTGCTTTGGGGGCAGCACCATCAAACTCATCACCTCCTGCCCCAGCCATGCAGAAGTTTTCCAGGAGTCTCCCAGACACAAAGGGCCCCAGGAAAGCAAACTGGCAGCAAGAAGGGGCAAGAACTCAGCTAGGCACAGAGGCAAGTAGGGAAAGAGCAGAAAAACAAAGAGAAAAACAAGCTGTCCTGAAATCTCAAGCTGCAGATCAGTCCTTTTTTTTTTTCACCTTAATTTTCCGAGATGATTTCTGTATCCTCCTCCCCTTTCTCAGCAGAGTCCAGCTGATTTTTCCCTCCTGGGGAGGGATTGGACTGGCCCTGTCAGCAGCTGCAGACAGACTGATTGCAATGTGTCACACATGCATATGTATAGGTGTATTTATATGCACATCTATATATAGGGGCTGCCCTGAGACTCTCTAAGACTATCCAAGGGCACAGTCCCACATCACCAACCCCCCCTCAAACTTCTTACCCCAGACTGGAAGGCATTTCAAAGTCGAGTTGAAGGTCTTCAATTTCTGCACTGCCTTGGAAAACTTCCCTGCTGCTGGAATCATCATCTCCATTGAGGCACTGAAGTCCTGGCATTCACAAGCTCTGCTCACCCTGAACTGGATCCTGGTACAAGAATTTTATGGTGAAAAAGGTGACAACACATTTATGAACAGGCAGGATTTGGGAAGAGCCCCAGTGTGGAGCAGTGGAGTTTCAACACTACCTTATGAATAGCAGGAAAATTGAAGCCCATCTGTCCTGGGAAATTCTGCCATGGATGTGGATGGGTAATTTAAGACAAGAAGATGCTTTGAGTGCTGCATCTAGCTCTGGGGTCCCAAACATCAGAAGGGTATGGACCTGATGGAGCAAAGGTGCTCCAAGGACTGGAGCATCTCTGCTTTGGAGACAAGCTGAGAGCTGGGGTTGTTCAGCCTGGAGAAGAGAAGGCTCTGGGGAGAATTCAGATCCTCTTCCAGTGCCTAAAGGGGTTCCAGGAGAGCTGGAGAGGGATTTTGGACCAGGGGCTGGAGTGACCAGACAAGGAGAAATTACTTTAAACTCAAAGAGTGCAGGTTTAGATTGGATATTACGAAGAAATTCTTGATTATAAGGGTGGTGAGGCCCTGGCACAGGTTGCCCAGAGAAACTGTGGCTGCCCCTGGATCGCTGGAAGTGTTCCAGGCCAGGTTGGACGAGGCTTGGCACAACCTGGTCTAGTGGAAGATGTCCCTGCCCATGGCAGGGGGTTGAAACTAGATGGTCTTTAAGGTCCCTTCCAACCCAAACCATTCGGTGATTCTCTGATTCTCCTGCTGAGTTTGTTTTCAAATCAGAACCAAGAAGGATCGCAGCCAAGTTACCAGAGAATTAATTTTCTTTCATGACTATTATCTTGCCTTTTTTCTCTTAGATGCTTTCTCCCTCGTGCTGTTGGCTCAGCCAATCCATATGCTACATTTTTCTTCTGGTCACCAAAATTTAATCTGGGGCTCAGAGGGACCATTGCCAACACTAGTGTGTGGGGACACCTGTGCTTGTGATTTATCCCAGTGGGACATGGAGGGAAAGGCCTCATGTGCTGCTAGGTTCCAGCGTCCCCCCATCAGATCTATTATTAAAGATACTCCTGCCACTGAGCTCATTAAAAAATACTTTCCTCAGCTCCTTCTGGCCTGGCCCTGCCTCTTTTAAAATTGAACCTTTTAATTTGAATGAATCTTTAATTTGATTTTGTGCTCTCCCTGTAAAGAGCTATTCCCCAGGATCCTTAGGATGAGAAGTAATTTGATAAGGTTTGAAGAGGAATTGAGGCCATGGAATTGATCTAATTTTGTTGATGTGGCTGCAGGATTTTATTGCCTGTTTGTAGTGGGGTTGGGTAATCATAAAAGAGAGAGGGGGTGGGAAGTCCTTGGGTTTCTTGGTCTGAACTGCTCATCTCCAAAGGATTTAGCACATGGAGCAGAGAGGGGAAGGGCTCACTCCTGGGTTGGTTTCCTGGTTTCCTCGGGGGGATGCTTCATTTTCAGCTGTGCATTTTTTTGTGCTCAAGCTCTCCATGCAACAGGATACCAGGAGGAAGAGGGAGCAGGGAGACAATATTTAGCAACAAAAATTAATCCATGGGGACTTTTCAGAGGGGGGTTAACAACTACTTTTAGGTCCTGATCCTATTTCTGGGAAGTAAATGGTCAAAGGGCTTTGCCTCTGGAGCAACAAATGGAGCTGGGAAGCAGAGCCAGGCTGGAGTGTGGCTCTGGGTTTGGGTTTGACCCCAGGTTTGATCTCCAGCTGGTGAGCACTGGATAATGCGCACGGCAGAACGCGCACAGCTGCAGACCTGATCCGGGCAGAGCACCTCTGATCCAGGGAAACCATCAACGTGTGCCATGGTGTGGGGTGATGGGGACGAAATCCCCTTCCTGCCCAGCCCACAGCAGCTTCCTGCCAACCCTGTCCTGTCTGACAGCGGAGATGGAGGGGGTGGTGATGGCCAATAAATGGGAAATCCTGCGGGTTCCCTTCCTTGCCCTCGCAGGGCTCTCTCCTGGATGTCTCGTTAACCACAACACCAACACCTTAACCACACTTGGTGTGTGTCAGACCAAGGCACAGAAAAGCATCTTCCCTGCTTCCCATCACCTCCGGGCAAGCCCTGCCCCTGCACATGGACAGCACTGAGTCCACTCCTGGTTTACACCGCTGGAGGTGCGGTCTGGGCCCTGACCATGCTCACCCCAAGAGCTTTCACCCCAAAACAACAAAAGTCGGCTCAGCTTCAGCCATTCCCGGGTGAGCTGGTGCCTCTGCAGCACCCCTGGCCTCTCCAGTTCCCAAAATAGTGAAAGCTTTCCTTAAAATCTCCCCCACAGGTTGCTTTTCCCCAGGGGCCCTGCTCTGTGTGTGTGTCCCTGTAAACAGCTCCTGGGCCAAGCGGTGCTGCCTTTAATGCCCCACCGCAATTGCTCCGTCCCTCTCGGGCCAGACCCTGCCCTGTCCCTGCTCCCTCCCTGCCAGGTGCTGCAATTATTGGGTGTGAGGGTGCAAATCCTTCTCTGGGAACAGCCCAGCTCAGTTGCTGCAGGCCTCTGTCTCCCCAGCACCAGCACAGCTGGGATCCAGGGATGGCTGCAGGTTGGCTGTGACACCGTGGGTCAGTCTGGGGGGGCTCTGGCTTGTGGCAGAGCTGCTGCCACCTGCTCCATGTCACCACTTGCTGCTGCTGCAAGGTCTGCACCACATCAGCCAGAAGGTCTCCTGTGGGTGATGGCCCTGCTGGGCTCTGGGCTTCACTTTTCTCCCTGTTCAGGCGCTGAATCACCCTGAGAACTCCCTTTAACTGGCTCCACAGCACGCTGAGGGCAGGAAAAAACCATAACCAACCTCAAGCTGGTGAGCTGGGCACGGGGATGGACTTCCAGTGACTATACCCCATAGGGATGCACCCAAAACCAGCCCTTGGCTCCAGAAAAGCTCCCAGACACCCCCTGCATCCTCATTCTCCTCAAGGAGAGCTGTGAGCAAGCTGCAGGGTTTTGCCTTCACTTTCCACAGACAGTGCCCAGCTGCCCAAGCTCCCCTGCTTGCCAGGACCAGCAGCACTGGCACCCCACTTGGAAGGGCACAGCAGGATTGCTCCCAAGGGACATGAATCATGCCACTCTTGGAGCCTTAAGCCAGCCCTAAACCCCAGGCCTGGGTTCCTGCATGAATCTTGTGTAAACCCTCATCTGCTGAGGAGCTCATTTCCCATCCAGGGTGAAGAGGACAGAAGAGTGGAAAGAAATGCAGCTTTTGTGCTGCTGGATCCAAGTCCCCATCTGTGTTTAAGAGCTTGGCTACCAAAAACAGGGATGGTGAAACCTGGTTAGCCATGCCTGGCAGCCAAAATGTGCATGTGGCTGTGCCTGTCCTGGCTCTGGGGGTGGGAAGACAGAGATGCTCCAGAATTCTTTATTTTTAGGTGCCATCAATACAGATAAAATAGACTTTGCTGCTGATTTAGATGAAATTTGACCAGCAATACCATTCCCAGCCTAATTTTATACCTTTTTGACTCTCCTCTGTATTCCTGCCCTTAAAATGTTTTATGGATAATGCAGCTCCTGCCAAAGGATTTGAAACCTTACTATATTTTGGCCTGTAAAGATGTTGAATGAACAATTTAAAACTCTGAGTCATTAAAACTGTCTGGGAGAACCTAATGAATGTTACTTACTGTGCTTCCCAGCTCAGCAAAAATCCAGCTCTTTCTTCTCCTGCTTTCTATACTTTTCTTTTAAAAACAGCAGCCAAAGTTGTCTGGAAAGCATTCCTTGCTAGAGACAAACTGGATCAGTAAGTGGAAATGTCAGTTTTTTAAGAATCTCCGCCACTGCTTTGAAGTAACTTATTTTTTAAATTTTTTTTTTGTTTGATTGTTCTAATTCAAAAGCTTTATCTTCTAGGTTATCTCTTAAAAAAAAAAAAAAAAAAGAAAGAAAAAGAAATTTAGGGGCTGCAGCTACCTTTTAAAAGGAGAAAAAAGCAAAAAAAACCCTGCCAAATCCTGATCTTTTGATGATAGTCTCTTCAGAAGGCTGCCTAGGTGGGCTGGGCAGCACTGCTGAGCTGAGCTCAGTTACTCTCCCTTCCTGTGATCCTGGAGAGGTCAGAATAGGACCCCCCATCCTCTTTAATTTCTGTTTGTGTTGCCGAGCTTAGCCTTGGAAATGGAAATCTGACTTGAAAAGAAACTACTTGCGATTAGAGGCTGTGAAAAAAAAAATAATCTAATGAGCTGCTGCTTTTAATTCCACATCTGAAAGGCAATCTATTACTGTCTTTTATCACTCCTGTCTCCTATTAGGGAAGCAATCTCATGCTGGGACTCTTTCAACACCCAGGCAGTTAATATACATTATAATTATTGCCTAATGTATGAATAGCCTGGTGTGCCCATGTTGCCTGTTCATTTTTACTCAGCTCCTGGAAAAGCCTGTGCAGTACCTAAGCAGGGCTGGAGAAGGGATCTCATGAGATTGATCAAAGTTTGATTTTAAATTACTGATTTTTTGCATCATGCTGTTGCCCCAGGGGCTCTGTTTGGGAACAAATGCAGAATGCTCATGTGGGAACAGACAATTCCTGTCCCAGAGGGGTTACAGAGTGATGGGTAGAGGAGGGAAAGGAAGGGGAGAAATCACAAGAGATCAACAGGGAATGGTCTGCCAGCAGTGAGCTCAGGAGGTCTGGGCTTAGGGTGGGCTTCCCAGTGCTGTTAAAAACCATAAAGGAAAGTAAAAAAGAATTTATGACATTTTAAAAAGTAAGTAATTCCCAATGTTTCGCTTAAAATACTTTTTTGTCCCTGATTTGTAAGTCTCAAATTTCATGTTATTTAGCCAGTTTTAAAGCAAAAAGCAGAAGAAAAAAGGCCAGTATGTTTGAGGCAACAGCAAAACCTCCCTGCCCACACTCCCAGAGGGGCCTGACTGTGCCCTGGGTCCCCAGCTGGGGACGGTGCTGAGTGCCCTGGCCCAGAAGTGACGTGACCACTGAGCCCCAACCCCTCGGTGACCCGGCACGTGGGGTTTCAGACAAGCCAGAAGCTCACAGCAGGTTGTGGAAATCCTTTATTCCTCACCACATGTCGGGGACAGCTCGATGCAGTGATGGATTTTTGGTGCAGCAGCGAGCACCGGGCAGCGCGGCGCAGCTTCGTGCACCAAACCCTCATCTGAACCTTCTCTCAGGGCTGTTTGCAAACTCCTGCTCCTCCCTCTTCCCCATGGCAGATTCCCAGAGGTCCATCCACACCTGAGGATGCTGTGAACCATCACTGAGGGACTGAGGTCTGGGTGGTTCCTTCTACCCCATGGAGAGCTCAGCTCATCCTGCCAGGAGCCCACACTGGTCACAACACCAGGGAAGGCTGGAGCAGCCCCAGGACAACTTATTTGCCCTTTTCTAAAACTCTTGGAGTGCAGTTAATTATTTACAAGCCTTAACACTTAGAGCCACGTGGAGCCAAGGATAGAAGGGCATTAAAATTCCACTTGATGCTCACCAGGCCTGACTAATAAAATAATGTCCAACAAGGACATCAATTAGCTGCCGATTCGCCGGCACTGGGAGAGGCTAATGACAGCTGGAGCGAGGAATTTGAAACCCGAGTCGTCTCTCCAGCCTGCACTGGGGTGCCAGGGATAAAAGGTTAGTCATGTGTACCAAATGCAGCATGAGCTTCTCCATTATTTATGTGTGTCAAACAGACAAGGAGCGTTTCAATGCCTGCAGTCACTCTATGGTAATTTGTATTATATAAACAGATATAATCTGGTCATTAATACACATAATTCTGAGTGAGCTGACAGTAATGAATCTGGACTAGGTTATTCCATTGACCTGTTCCCTTGCTAGGTAACAGTCTGGGGTAAAAGGGGCTGATGCAGCAGGGCCAGCAGCATTAGGAGTGTGGTGGGTTCATGGTGGACTCTTTATGGTGGGTTCAGGGTGGACTCAAGCTTTGCCTTTCGCTTTTTGTCCTAAAATTTTTTTCCGGGCCCTGGCTATGCACTTTAGGGATTTACACTCCTCTTTCCCCATCCCAGGTCTCTTCTGTTTGCTGGCTCAGGGCTGCTCACATTGCAGCAATCGCTGCTTGGCACTGCACACCCCACGTCTCTGGCTCTGGTGAGCTGGGCTGGGCTCGTCAGCTTTCCTGCTCCTTCCCACCTCTTGGAAGAATTCTTTCATTAATAGTCAATAAATGAGGGTTTTTTGTAGTGGTGTAACAGGCGTTTTCTGGGAAAGTGGAGGTGGGTGTATGTGGACGTTGCTTAGAGCCTTGTCTCACCACAAATTCAGCAGATCTGTGCCTCTCTCTGCAGATTTCCTTATTTTTTTAGGGCACCGCAAGGTGAAGATACCAACTGGTATTGCCTCTCCACGTGTGCCACGAGTGGGGCAGCTCAGCTACTGACAGCTGAGCCAACAGTGGCCCATGGGATGTGTTTAGATGAGCTGATTTCCATGCAGCTGCAGTGGAAATGGGAACAGCTTTGTGGGTCAATAGCAGGATGGCCACTGTCCTCCACAGCCGTGACATGAGGCATCAGTCCCCCATTTTGGAAAGAGGCTCTGCCATTCCCTCTTGGGAAGGTGGCTCCAGGCAGGGAGGTAGGGAGCAGAGTGGTGCCTTGTCCTGGAAGGGAGCCTGGCCATGTGCTCCCTGAGCTGCCCTGTGCTCACCCGTGCTCTGGATCTGTCTCCATCAGTAAAAGGTTTCATGACTAACTGCCTTTCTGGTAACTCCAAGGGTGTTTTGGCAGCTCCCTGAAGGGATGCAGCTCTGCAAAAGTGCAGGGAAGAGGCTGAGCATAGTTTGTACGGAGTTTCTAAACCAGATTGGCAATAAACACTCTGTTAACAAACCCAGATGAGGTGGGTTTGGGAGTGTCCAGCTGGAAAGGCAAACTCTTGATCCCACAGTGAGTCTCAAGCCCAGGAGCTGCAGGGGAGTGTCTGCAAGATCCTGTCCCACCCAATGCCCTGGTCCTTCTTGCTGCTCCAAGGGCAGTATCCAGCAACAACAGCATAGGCTCCTCCTGAGATTTAATCTCTGGGATCCAGGAGGCCAATCCTGCTGCTCTTTAGGAGGACAGGAAAGATCTGTTTGCCAATGGCCCAACTGGCTCATAACTACCAGTGGAGATGGGGGAGAGATTTACTGGAAGGCTACTCCCAGTGCTTTAGGTGTTGCACCCATGTTGTTGCTACCCAGTGTTACCTCACACACTTTCTGGCCTCTCCCCTGCATGGGAATTCCCAGAGTTGCTTCTGTTAGCAAAGCATCAACGGGAAATTGGAAGGCAAAAGCCCAGCACAGACAGTTCTGCAGGTTGGACAAACCCCTTTATTTAAAAATATCTAATCTCTTCCTAATGATCACCCTACTTCCCACTGGGGGGAAGGCTCTGTCATCAACCCCAGGTGATGTCACTTTAACCTCTGTCTCTTTTCAAAGGACACACAGAGAAATTGATGCTTTTCTGCTGCTGCCTTTTCTGCAGGGCTATTGCTCCCCACATGGAAAACAAGAAGTTTCCCTGTAATTTAAAAAAAATTGCTGCAATTGCCCTAATTCTCTTGGCTGTCTCCTATCCTTTTGTTTCCCATTGGATGATCTATAAATCCTAACTTTGGATTTGTACTCACAGCCTTCAGCATCTCTGTTCCCCATTTGTTTATAAAGAATATCTCTGTTCTCCTCTTGATGCAGAGGTATTGTTTTAACCACTAGAACAGCCCCTCTTGTCAGATTGTGGCTTTTGGTCAGTATAGAGAATATATATATTCAATATTCCCTATTATCATTCTTGGGTTGTTTCTTTTTTTTTGGGGGGGGGGTATATTTTGGGGGGGGGCTGTTTAAATTTTTACTCTGAACTCAATTAGCTCATGATTGTTTTCAGGTTGGTAACAGCAGCCTGAGAGAGCAGCAAGGCAATGTCTGACTGGGTTTGATTTTATTCCATCTGCACATAACAAATGTTTTCAAGTGGCAATCACTTCCCACCTAAGCTACTGTGTGCTTTCAGTGCTGTGATCAAATTCTCTGTATCTGCCAAGAAAAAAGGTCTGATCCACAGTTCTCCCCTGTTGGATGTGTGAGTTCTTTTGAGATGGCAAATAATCACCATCATCCCTCACAAACACGGCGCCTGTCTCTGTGCTGGAGGCAGCTTTCCTGCAGATTTGCTCCATTTGAAGTTTCCCTGTGACAATCTGGCCCTTTTCCCCTCCTTGCCTTTGGCAGCTGCTCGGGGGGATGTTCAGATGGTTCACAGGTTTGATTTTGTGCTCCACTGCAGACACTGGCTGGTCTATTTTGTACTTTCTATTTTAGATGATTGAGCCGTCAATTTTCAGATTCATTTACTACTGAGTCCAATGACCTGGATGCTCATGATCCCATTTCTAACAGGTCCCTATCTTATCCTCACTTCAGCCTCCCTAAAAGCCATGGTTTTAACACTCCAATGAGCTTCCCACCAGATTTCCACCTTTCCAGCTAGCCTAAATATTTGCTGTACTACAGAGATTCCTGTTTATTAGTCAGGACCTACCTTTGGTGAATAGGTGATGAAAGCGTTTTTCTCCACTTCCTTCTTTGCTTTGATTAATTTTGTTCTCAACACCTTCATTTCGTGCTAAATGAGTTTCCATTTGTTCCCTCTTTGCACCTTTCCCTTTTGTTGTTAGTTTAACACCTCCCTACCCAAGGCAGCCTGCCTTTGCCTCAGAAAATTGGTTTCTAATTTGGGAAGGAACCTACCAAAATCCTCCAAATCCCCTCAAGGAGGGTTGAGGTAAGTGCTCTGTAAACAACACTCATCTTGCCATTTCCACGCTCAGTTTTCCCATTGAAAACCTTCAGTTTTTCTCCATCTACAGGAGAGGAGAGATCTCTGAGAGCTCCTTTAGAAACCTTTTTAACATCCTTTCAAGTGATGCAGCCTAGAAAACATGGGAGAGGCTGAGATTTAAGGACACTGGTGCCAGTATTGAGCTGCAGCTGAGCTCCTGCCTTTCTGTCTCGGTGTCCTACCTGCTGGAGCCGTCACAAGGTAGCTTTGGCTTTCTTTTGGAATGGATCCAACACCTTGGAAAGATGATTTGGCTTGGTAAATTAGCAGAAAACTAACCTGTCTGGAAATTGTCAGAGTTTCTTATTGTCTTTTTCTCTCTGGAGAATTTCTTCCAGACAGAAATATCATGGATTGATCCCCATGGATCATCCCAGTGATTCTGGCTGCCATTGGGAAAGATGCTTCCTCTCCCTCCCAGACCTTAAGCATCTGTTCATGTCCTACTCATCAGCAAACATTCCAGCAGATGCCAAGCATCTCTTGGACTCTCACCACGCTGAGAGCCACACACATGCTCAGGTGCTCCACTGAGCTGGGGCCTCTCTAAACAAGAAGAGACCATTAGTTTTGGCTCATTAGCTTAACTGAGCTGACTATTAAATCCCACTCCTCCCGCCACTTTCTGTAAAATAAACTTAGAAATGAGCCATCTTTGCAGCTGTGAGAGTAATAAATCCAATTAATTTCCATGTCTTTAGTGTTAATATATGCATTAGACGTGTCAGCACTGCCTTTTTGTTTCCTTTGTGGAAAAGGTTGTCTCAGAGATTCCCTTCTAATTAGGATGGGAGTTTAATCCTTTGTGGATATATTCCTCCAGGAAGCCACTTGCTGAGATGCAAAATCTTCAGTCCCAGGGAATTGTGTTACTGTTTGTTTGGGAGCTTTTTGTTTCTTTTTTGTTGTTATTTTTTGTGCACATGACAACTACTATCACGACAAATTCGTACTTCCTCTGCTAACGTAAGAGTTAAGGGAATAAACTCCATTTTGTCCGGTGAAGATGTCACCAAACAAAGCAGAAAGCCATGCACAGATGCAGCTCTCTTTGAAATCTGCATAGTAATGACTGTTTACCCTCCTTTCTCCATCGCTGGTGACTCCAGCACAAAGGGTACAGTAAACAGCTGCGTGGGACTCATGGTCAGATCCATTAGCAGGATGCAGCACTGGCTGAGTGCAAGTCTCACACCAGTCGTTCAGGGCAAGCTGAGAGGAAAACCACAGAGATCACAGCTCGCAGGCCAAGTCTGTTAGAAGTGTTGCTGGTAGTGCTCCTGCTTACAGGGAGATCAGAGCCCCGGCACAGATGGAAGGGCAAAGTGCACGGGCTCCAGAGAATCCTTTGAAAGTTTATCAGCCCTTTTACTCTGAAAGATGCCTGTAGGTGCCTCATAGCTGTGTGTCACAGAGTCAGCCCACTCAGAACAGCAGCTGCTGGTGCAGGTCTCAAGGCACCCCAGGCTCTGTAGGTAGAAGAAGGAGCTGGAACCTGTGCAGAAGCCACTTTCAATTGTGTCACAACCAAGAGAAAATCGGCCCAGAAGCCAAATTTACATGAACAAACTCTGCTACCAAACTGCTCCTGCTGCCCCATGACTAAACTTTCCTCTCCACCCTTACAAATATTGCAAACTCCCAGGTTCATTTTCTGAGATTTCCCAGAGCACTGGGGGTTCTTTTCTTCCTGCCTGTCTCTCCTGTTACATCCAGGAATGGCTGTTTCTCCTCCCAAAGGTTATCTAGGCTTGGAGCCTCCTCTCCACGGACACAATCATAAGGTCTCTGATGAGGAACAGCAGGTCTTTGTTCATTCTCAGTGCACAGGGGCTGTAAATCCTTGGAGGGTGACCAGGGAAACCAAGAGCTGGCTGCCCCAATAAATCTCCCAGGGTGGCTGCTGCAGTGCTCTCTGAGAGCTGCAGGTTCCCAGTGCAGTTGTGGGATAGAAAATAAGCCAGTGTATGCACTAAGGAAAAGAAGGAAAGATGGTTTTTGTCACTTCAGTTAAAAAGTTGCCTGGATAAGCTGCTGGCAAAGGCAGGAGAGGGTAACAGCCTTTGGAGCTTTCCCCTGCTTCTTAGTTAATCCAGCCTGGGTCACCAGGGCTTTGTGCATTAAGCTGGAAGTGCTGGCAAAACCCCTGCTGTGGTAAACCCGGGGTTACACCCACACTGGGGCTTGGTGCACTCCCTTGGACATGACCTGGGATCTGGGACAGCTGGGGGGACCAGAGTGATCAGCACAATCCAGCCAGCACCCTGCAGTCTGGATGTTGCTCTTGGGCTGGGTCCAACCTCTCCTCACCTTTTCATAGAATATCCTAATTTGAAAGGGACCCACAAGGATCATCGAGTCCTGGCCTTGCACAGGACAACCCCAAGAATCCCACCCTGTGCCTGAGAGTGTTGTCCAAACACTTCTTGAACTCTGGCAGGCTTGCTGCTGTGACCACTTTCCTGGGGAGCCTGTTCCTTTTATCTTGCTCCAGCTTCAGGGAGGCTGAGAGAGGACAGGGAATGGCCTGCAGGGCACTGAGTGACACCCAGGAGCCAAACCCTTGTTATTGTACCAACACTTGCTACCCAGTCCTTCCCAGCATGGCAGCCCTCTGTGGTTGGTGCCTTCGTGGGCCTGTCCATGCAAGGTGAAGCTCTTGCCTCATCCCAGCAGTGCCTGGTGTCTCTTGCAGTGCAGTGAGGTTATTTTGAGAGCTTCTTGCTCCAGGATGTCGCCCGTTTGCAAAGCTGGGAAAACATCTGTGGGACCAGCGTGGCTCAGCATCGCCGCCTCAAAGGCAGAGAGGCAGAGCCTGACAGCCCCACAGTGCCCAGCCCGGCCTGACAGCTCTCACAGCACTTCTGGGCTGCCAGGAGCTGCAGCTTGGCTTGTTTTAGTTATTTATTACCCTTTTCCAAGTCTGCTCCTTCCCAGGAGTAATCCTTGTTCCACTGTGTCACCCAGGGGTGTGAAGGAGCCTGATTTTGTGTCAGTAGTGCCAGATGGTGACTGGTCAGATTTGGGTACAGATGCCAGCCCTGCTCTCATCTCTGTGCCGTAGCTCAGGCAGGTCTCCCCATCCTTGTTTCCCACTTGGTCAGACGGGGCATTCGTTCTTCATCTGCCTCTGGAATGAAGGATTCTTGGTGTCTCCAGCCCACATGCTTTGGTTCAGAGCAGATACAGTGGCAAGCACATTCACAGGGCAAGTTCGAGGCAGGTGTTGCCCAAGGCAGTCGTCATTCCTGCCTCTCCTCATCACTGCTCTCCTTGTCAGTCTCTGTGCCAGGCTCCCTTTGGCCCTGGCTGCCTGGGAAGGACCGGAGCATGGATATATGAGGAATATCCTGGCTGTTGTGGCAAAGGCATGTAACAGAAAGCAACAGCTCATGCCCTAAGAGACGTTCAAGGCAGAGTCATCTGCTACATCGGGGACACTCAGTGAGTACCACCACCAGAGACCCCTTTAGATAACCCTCCAAGACCACAAAAGGGCTTCCAGTAAGGGACAGATGCATGCAAATGAGTTCTAGGAAGGTGCTGTTTATGGATTAGCTAGGAATTGTGCTGTAATGAGTATGTGGGATCATGATGGAATAAATACCCTGTTGTAAATATCACATCATGCCTGATTAGAGGAAATATCCCCTGGATGTCCAGCATGCTGAGAATAAAGAAAGACTGTTTTCTAATACTTCAAATTGTATTAAAAAGTTTGGTTTCTAGCCAATTTCAGTATCATGACCAGCAAGAAAAGGCCTGCTGGTTCCCTGGGCCTCTTTTTGCTCCAATTGACAGATCCTCATGGGCCCTGTAGCCCTTGAATGCTCCTCCCTCCTCTCGTCTTCTGGCAACCACTTCATAAGCAAATCCTTCAGTGATGCTCTTATTGGCAGGCTCAAGATGCAGCTATTTGAATTCTGCCTTTTGTTTTTAACCAGGTTCATTTTCCTCCCCCTGCAGTCCATTGGCAATGCCCGTGGAAGGGCTCCCCACTCCTCCTCCTGCCTCAGACATCTGACTGCCACTTCCCCTGCTCGCCCAGACTACTGGCAGTCCATTTGTTTTCAGCCTCCCTGGAACAAGCCTGGCCTTTTATTTATTTCATAGCTCTGTTCTGCTCTGGCAGCAGCCCTGAAGTTCCCTTGTCAAAGCAAGAGGAGAAGAGTTATGCTCCACAAACGGAGATGCGGCTGGCACTGGTGGGAGATGGGAAGCAGGCCTGGATTTGGCCATGTGGCCCAGATGTTTTGGGTTTGATTTATTTGTTTGCTACTTTTCCTGATGCCTGCTGCTCTGCTCTGGAGGATCTCAGCTTTTGTTAGAAGCAAATTAAAATTAATAATAAAAGGAAAAAAAAACTGGGAAAAAAGAACAGAAAGTGTTGGAGGAAGCAGTGACATTTGGAAATGTACACGAGGCAGCGTGGTGATGTTTGTTCAGTCTGCTGAAAGCTTGAGACAACAGCTTGGAGGAAGATGGAGGATCTTCCTCTTTGCTGCAATCCCTTTCCTCTGCTGCATCCCCTGGAGGGCTGGGCTCACTCCTTTTGCTCTTTCCCCCTGCAGCCACTACGTGGATGCTGGATGGCATTTGGATAATAACCATACCTGAGGATTTCACTCAGTTCTGGGAGCTGTGCTGCAGAGGCTTTAAATTTTTGGAGGAGCAGACAAACTGGAGGAGCTTTGCAAATCCTGCACGCTCCTGGGCTGAGCATCCACCCACTGAACACTGAGGTGGTGCCTCAGCTCTGCATCGCAGTGAGGTGGAGCTGGGGAAAGCATCATCAACTCAGACCTTGCATAGAAACAGGGTTTAACAGCTCCCTGCCTTCAGTTCAACCTCTGTAAGGAACACAAGCATAGATCAGAGTGAGGCACTAGCTGAAAAATTCAAATCCCAGTCCAAACTATGAATGTGCCAGCACCTGGGTGTGTAGTTCTGGAGCTGGAATCTGACTCGTTTGCAAATAGAGGCACTTTGCAAAACATGGATCAAGGTTCGAAGTCCTGTCCCTCCTCCAAAATTAAAGATTGAAGAAATTCTGGGAACTCATTGTTTTGGTTCTGGGCCATCTGAGAGGGGTGAAGTATGTGCTTAAGTGCTTTGTTGAATAGGAAGAGACTTGAGCACGTGCTTAATGTTATTAAGTGCTTAACTGTTTTTGTTGAATTAGGGCCCCCCAGCTTTTAAAGTCAATTCTAAACCCTTAGGCCGCATCTGAAAGGATTTGGGAAAGAAGTGGCATCCAGATACTGCTGGATGTTTGACTGCTGAGCTCTGCATTCCTGCTTTGAAGGCTGGTTCCTCTGAATCTGCTCTCATTGCTATTCCAAATCATCTCCATGGCTTGTCCCTGCTCATCAGGTGACTAAGAAGGGAGCACAGAGGGTTATGGACATTTAACACAGGCCCTGGCGCAACTCCTGGAGAAGTTTGGATGTCCTGCAGTTTCCATCGGTGCTCCCAAGGCAGCGTGGTAACACCAGGATTGCTGTCTGAGGGGTTTACTTGTCTCCAGGACCCTCTTCAATCCCAGCAGGGACTTTTAGGATTCAGTTTAACTTTCTCAGACCAAGAAACTCACACAGGATTTGTCTACTTGCTGTGTGAGCTGTGTCTGTTCTTAAGACATCTGCCTAAAGATAAAGGCTTAAATTTATAAACCAAAATGTTTAAGTTAAAAAAAACCAACAAAACTAAAACTAAAACAACTCTGTAGCATCAGTGGAAGGTGTCCCTACCCACAGCTGAAGCTTTTAACTAGGTAATGTTTAAGGTCCCTTCCAACCCAAACAATTTTGTGATTCTGTGACTCTCTGAGATGTGATGCTGTTGTGCTGGCCAACTGAAGAGACACACTGCAGGCCTTCTGATGGCCTCTTTTGGTGCTTGTAACCAGCTTCCCCTTTCTGTGAGAGCCCCTGAAGTCAGAGGGGCTACAAGGAGGATGTGAGCACCAGCTAAGCTGGCTCCCTGTGGCTGAGGGAGCCATCCCAGGAATGCAATTGATCCCTCACCGACAGCAGGGAACTGAGAGTAGCTGCAGGCTGTGGGCTTTGCAGACAGCAGAGATGCTGCGGGAAAGAAGGTGTCCCCAGAAATCTGCAGCAAGAGGATGTGAGCCTCATCCCCTGAAACAGCCTTTTGGTGGCAAAAAAGCCGGAGCTGTGTTTGAGAGGAATGAGATTCCAGAAAATAAGTGGAAAAAATAGAACTTTTCCTGCTTTACAGGTAAAAGAGTATCTGAGACCAGGATGGAAATAGATGGAAAACTTATGCACAGACGAAAGGCTTGAAATGAAATACATTATGCATGAGACTAACAGCTGGAATCTGAGAAGCACTGGGAGGTAATCATCTGAAAAGTGGGAACAGTTCTGGGCAACAATACCAGCCTCTTGCAGGGGCCCCCAAAAGCTTACCAGAAATTTGCCTTTGGAAGGAGCTGAAATTGCAGGGGTGGAGTGGCCTTCTCTGGAGGAACCAGGCCCTCCTTCCCCCATGTCCTCTCCCAGGTCTGGAGGGCTCCTGGGTCACTCCAGGACAGGGCAGGCAGTGCTGTCCCATGACAAGCAGTGCCGTATGAGAGAGGCTTTGATTGGCCATTTTGAAATGGAGCAACATCCCCAGTGCTGCCTTGCCGTTTCAGGCTGTTTTTCTGTGAAGAAACGATCCTGTCTGCACATCTGATGGCAATGCAGCAAATGGTAATGTAAAGATGCAGCGTGCCCTGAATGAACAGTTCAGCTGTGAGAACCAGATCAAAGTCTTTGGGCCGATAATTTCTGGAAATTGGAATGCTGTTCTTTCCTCTTGCAGGTTTGCAGATGCCTGGGTTGACAGAAAATGCGTTCTTCCACGACAAAAGCTTTCATTAATAAGATTAAAAAGTGTTATTCCCTCTTATGCCAAGATTGATAAGAGGCTTAATACTAAAAAAATAATCAAACCAGCAGAGATTCAGGTGCTTCTGCGTGCCAGTTTGCACCTGACTTCCAACCCAACCTTTCACAGAACCATAGAATCATTTAGGTTGGAAAAGACTTTTGAGGAGTCAGGCAAACATGACAATGGAGTGACACAACATACAGGGGAGGAACTGCAGGAATAAACGTTCCCATGACAGGCACCAGAGCTGCTCCCATCCTGCAAGGTGCAAAAAAGTTGCACAGGTTTCTCAAAAGAGAATGGAGCTGACTTGTGGGTCATTCTGCTAAAACCTGCAGCTCTTCAGCTCAGATTTTAAGTTAAGGCAGCAAGAACCTCCAGAGCCCTTTCAGACCCTGCTGTTTATGTGCCCTGGGCTCTGTGAGTGCACATCTGACCTTCCCAGCTTTATGGGACTCACTGATGCAAAGCCTGGGGCCAGTGACACCTTCCTTTCTCCAGGCACGTGCCTTAAGAACAACTAGAGGTCTGTGTTTGTTCTCCTGAGAGCAGTGGAAAAGGAACTTTTTCAGGCAAAATGATTTATGGTTTTGGGTTTTTTAAGTGGTTCCTTGACCTGCTGCTGTTATACACTTAGTCCTGTTATTTCCTCTGAGTATTTTGCCCAGCTCCAGGCTCCCATCACGTGCCAGCTTCAGCTGAGGGGTCCCAAGGCCATCCAAAGAGCACAACTGCAGCCACCTCTGCCTTCATCACGGGCAGTTTGAATGCAAGTTGTACTGCAGGTTATGTCTTTTTTTCCCCTGGAAAAGTTCCCTCTGATGGGAATTTCTCACAGGCTGTCTAAATCTCAAGCTGCAATTTAAGTCCCAGTGGCTGATTGTTCACAGTTTAATAGGTATTCTTCCACAAAGTCCATGCTGCTGAGGGCTGTCCTCAGGCCAATGTGCTCAATGAACACTGGCAGCATGGGTGTAAGAAGGCATTAAACTAATCAGAAGTTCATGTCTCCAAATTTAGTCTTTTTAAAACATACATATGAAACCCAGTCCAGGACAATAAAAGGAGTCAAAATACAAGAAAATCAGACATGATGTTGTAAGGATGAATTGAAAGTAACTGGAGCAGAACTTAACTGACATCATCTGCTTGGTGATGAGGGAAAAAAAAAAAAGTGAGAAAGGAAGTGTCACTTGGAATAGTCCAGCTCTGACTTATTTGAAGTGTCCATAAGCCTGAGGAGGGAATGCAATCCCATCAGTTAGCATCAGGGCATGATGAATTAGGTGATTTGCTGAAATGCTGGTGAAGTTTCTTTACGGTGAACAACAGGGGTGGTAGCTTCAAGCTCTGGTTCTTGTCAGCTGTGAACATCGTAAGTGACACTGGTTTGTTTAACCCCATTTTCTTCCTCCCTGTGCTGTCCTTATCAGACCTTCTCTTATCTTTAGAAAACAGGTTAAATGGAGCTGATCTTGCCTGGCTTTCATAGAATCACAGAAGGTTAATGCTGGAAAAGATCTGTAAGATCTTTGAGTCCAACCACACGCACAGCACCGCTGCGTTCACCACTAACCCATGTCCCCGGGTGCCACATCCACAATGCCTTTTGAACACTTCAGCACTCCATGCTGCCCTGGGCACCCTGTTCCAATGCCTGACCACCCTGCCAGTGAAGAAATCTTTCCCAATATCCAATCTAAACCTACCCTGGTGCAACCTGAGGCCATTTCCTATGGTCCTGCCACTTGTTAACCTGGGAGAAGAGGCCAATCCTCACCTGGCTACAGCCTCCTTTGAGGTGGTTGTAGAGAGTGAGAAGGTCACCCTTGAGTCTCTTCCACCTTTCCATCAAACTTTCTCACAAGATCTTCCCTAATCAAGGGACTAGAAACAAGTTTGGCATCAGCTTTGCCAGTGTGACACCTGACAGGCACTGGGCATTGCTGAGCAGCACTGACACCTCGCTGGGCTCAGGGCTCACCACTCTTCCACAGGTTCTGCATGAAGTGGATCTTTCATGGCCTTGGGGAGCACCACAGTGTTGGAGGCAGCAGTGGGTGATCCAAAATCAGCCCTTTTCCTGGCACAACAGATGGGCTGCTGCTGTGAAAAGGAAATTAATGTCATTGCATGGCTTGTAGTCTGACAGGAATGTCTGGAGAAGATCTAATGTTGCTTCCCCACACGCAGCTGTCGTCTGCATCCTCTTCCATGGCCTCCTGGGTGACTTCTTATTTTGAAAACAGTCCATCCTTCCTTCCACATTCCGTCTGGATGGAGGTTTTTGCTGGAGGGTTTCCTGCTCTTGTCTCCCCATTCATGCACAGCCCTGCTTTCTCAGTCGTGCCAGCACAACTGCTCACCCTTAAAAATGGATCACTGAACTATCAGCAAAAAAGGAAAGAGGTTGTTATTTTGGTTTTTTTTAACTCAGACCAGAAGAGATCTGTTTTCCAGCCACAGTCCCAGCACAGCTGGTGGAACAATGCTCTGCAGCAGAGGAACAGTAGAAAATGCCCAAATGAACAGTCTGGAGCAGGGAAGGGCAGCGCTGCCCTTGCTGGATCCATCACATCCTCCTCTCCTACCTCAGGTGAGGGGAGTTGGACCCTCACAGTGACCCCATGGGAAGTGTCTTTTGACGGGAGACCACAGCCACAGCAGATGAGAGCAAAAGCAAACTGGGCCCTTGAGGGACCTCATCTCAAGCTGCCAGGGGTTCCCAGTGCTGCGGGTTTTGTCACAACAGTACAAACGTGGCAGTGTTTTGAGAGGCTGGGGCAGTGCTTGTCATCTGAATACCGTGAGTTTGTGTTAAAGATTCTATTCCACTTCCCAAGAATCTGGCCTCTGCGCCAGGGAAATGTTTCAGTGCTGTACAGATGCAAGTAAATAAATACAGAAGGTTGAAAATACATCGTAGGTATGCTGCTGTTACCTAGCACCCAGAGAAATTAGTTTTGTTTGACAAAAAAAATGGAAACACAGCCAGGATATTTTGCTGCAGTTTAGCTTGTTTGCTAGAATTGTTTGTGGTTAGTAATGAGCACAAGGTTCACTTGTAATAATAATGTAACCATGGTAATACGATAACACAGGCTGATGCCAGGCTGATTTGCTGATAAGATTTATGGCCTATTATATTATCCAATGCAATTAAGAAATACTTGGACAATTAACATTAGAATAGATTAAAATAAAGGATCAGGCAGCTGTGGGTCTTAGGCATAGTCCCCAAGTGTTTGTGTCACCCTGCTGTGTTTCAATGAGCAAGGAAAGCATTTGCTTTCATTTCACCAACAGGGAATTGTCATGTTCCTCAATTTTTCCAATTCTCTACACTCATTTTAGTGTGACAGGTCAGAAATGAACCTAGGAAAAGCAACAAGTGTTAATTGGCCTCATTCAATCTAAATTGAATTTGATGATCAGCAGGACGAAAGACAAATGTGTGGGTTGGGATGTAGGGGTTTGCTCCCAGTGGGAAGGAAATGACCAGGAGATGGGGGTCAGAATCTCTCACCCCTTGCCTGTGTGTTTGGAATTCACTGTGCCAACCACTACTTTCCCAGGGCTCCTTTTATATTACCAGAGGCAGCTCTTTCTTGTCTTGCAGCCTCTGTGGGGCAGAGACCATCTCTTCATTCCCCATCTATGAACCCTGAAGGAACACAGCATTTCTACCACTTAATAGCACAACCACAGGAGATGAGCCAGGATAATCACAAGAGATGAGCCATTTCATAACCGCCTCTGTAGCAGACAGAATTGCATCTCTCATAACATCCTAGCAACAGAGCTCCTCAACCGTCAGCCCTTCTCCTTACCTGCAGACATCTCACTGCCTCACCCCTTGATGTCTCCACGTTCAGTGGGGAATCCGGGATTATTTGTGGAGAATTTAATCCCAATACCCCAGTGAAGGGATAGCAGCTTTCCAAAGGAGTGTAAGAGCCAGTCCTTCAGCTGTTGCCATAAGACAGGAGATGAATAGAAGACAATTTTGGACTCGATTTTTTTTTTTAATATGACAGTCCTATTATTCAACCCTTGCTAAGAGTTTTGAGATGTTTGTTTTGCTGAGATAGAGGCCTCCAAAGGTCCAGTCAGAGCTAATATGGGGCTGGGGCCTCTCTCTTCTCTCAGACTGATTTTTCATTGGGGTGATTGACTGCAGTGTAACCGAGAGGGGTGAAACCAATCTCAGTCTCTTGTTCCTCGTGTGCTTCAACCATTTTACTAAAGGATGATACCTATCCCTTTCTCCATCTTATCACCTTATTGTCCCCTCTTGCTGCTTATGGGCCCTTCATTTTGCTGCTTTCTGAGTGGCTTCCTGAGTCAATTAAAAGGCCTGTATTTTATGCTCATTCTCTTTGCTCTTTCTCCTTTCTTCATACCCTGCCTTTCCAGGCTCTCTCCTCCCTTGTCTCCATGACCTACACCCTGCTGAGCTGCATCCTAGCTCTCAAATAGTCTCTGTGGCCTTCCCCTCCCTTATTTTGTCTTAGGTGATGCCTTATTTTCCTTCTATTATTCACTTGAATTGTCATTTCTTGCTGGCTGCTCAATTGCACATCTCCTTCTCCTGTGCTGTCCAGCCTCCCCAGTCTCACTGTTTCATTCCTTCCTCTTTGGGGAAAAACCTGAGTTCCTCTCCATCAGATCCTCCTTCCATTCCTCTTTGCTGATCCTGTAACCACAGGGTGAGCCTGGTTCACTCGAAGCTGCGTTCTCCTCTCCATGTGATGTAGGGAGTTGACTGTTCTGGCAGTTCCTGTGTTTCTTTTCCTTCCTGGAACTGATGCACTGTGAAGGACGAACACAGAAATGTCAGTAGAGAGTCCTGGAGACAGCACCTTATTCTCCTCAGAGAGGAAGAGGTGACCTGTGATGGAGAAATCGGACTGAAATCTACCAGATGATAAGTGGCAAAATAAAAAAGAAAATAAATCATTAAGACAGATTTTATTCAGCTGTATTTTATTTTGGAAGCAATGTCTACATTGTACAGTGCATAACAGCTCAGAAGGAGCTGAAATAGCTTTGCATAAATATTGCATGAAGCTTTGTGTGCAAACACATACAAGGCACAGAGCTATATGCAAAACCTGGCTACAAAGGGGGAAGGAAAATGTGGAAGCCTCTGCTTACGTATCTGGAGAGCTTCTGGTGCCCTTGGAAAAGTAACTCTGCATTGCAATAAAAATTTCAGCATCAACATGCTCAGGGATGCTGTGACCCAAGATCCATGCAAGAGGGAAAGCCATGGAGAGGATTTTTAAGTCAGCAGGGGTGGCCTGAATGTTGTGGGACAGGGCTTGAACCAACTTTTGGGCCTTTTATGGGCCCAGATGCATAAAAGGAGTAGAGAGACAGAGGTCCAGCATGAGGCTTCTTTTTATTTCCAGTTTTTCTTGGCAACCTCAGGTGAGCTGGGATGATCTGGAGAGACCCTTTGAAAAGTCAGTCCCAATTCAAACTAAAAGATGACCATAGATGCCCTGCACTGCCATGGCTTTGGGCTGAAGCAGCAAAAAGAAAGAGTTGGCTTTAGCTTCATCCATCTTCTGAGAATGTGCCCTCACCTACATCTGGGCCAGGATTTGGGAGGGCTGGTTTTAAGCTGCAAGAGGAAGTGGATGTCCTTTTTTGAAAGCACTTTACAGTGGTTTAAGAAGACTGTGAAGTAAGGATTTTGCCAGCTGTGGACTCTCAGGACAAGGACCCACCAGGTAAAGCAGGTGTGTGGCACACCCGTATGTGTTGTGTGCTGCAGACAGCATAGGAGTGAGGAGACAAATTCCATCTGAGACCTTTCAGTTTCACAAACACCCATAATCTTTTGAGGGATAGTGAGAAAGAGCATTTCATTGTGCTCATAATGTCCATGAGAGCCGCTGTACAGTGGGCTCACATCTTCCCAAACAAACCCCATACTGTGGAGGACTCCCTCAATGCCTGTTTCCTCCTCTTCCATTTTCTCCCCTCAGTACATGTCTGCAACTCAATTTTTGCTCTATTTTGAAAGTAACATTTTCTTTTTTTTTTCCTTCAGCATCTGCATTCCACTCTCCGCCTCTTCCCACCACATGCCCATTGAAAACCTAATTGCAGATCCTTTGCTGCAATTAGTCTGTGTGCTGTTGCAAAGTTCACTTCATTATGGCTTTTTTTGACTCGTTTACTCACAGGCTTTGAAGCAGCAGCTCACCAGAGCTTTGATCCCGCTGTCCATGCCATGGTCAGCACCTGAGTGCAAGGACTTACACGTTCTCCTCTGCTTTCCACTTTTCCCGCCCCTTACATCCTCACCTCTTCATGCCTGGATTTTTTTTCCCCCCAGATGCATCATTTTTGGTCCTGGTTTGGATGTGCTGGTCTGTATAAGCAGCGTTTGGCTTTAAACTGACAGAGGGCAGGTTCAGATTATGAATTAGGAACCCTTCCCTGTGGGGGTGTGAGGCACAGGTTGCTCAGAGAAGCTGTGGATGCTTCATCCCTGGCAGTGTTCCAGACCAGGTTGGATGGGGCTTGGAGCAGCCAGGTCTAGTGGAGGTGTCCCTGCCCATGGCACGGGGGTGGGGTGGGGTGGGGGTGTTGGAATGAGGTAATATCCCAATTTAATAGTTTAAATCTATAATATACTGTATTATATAGATATATCTATAAAGATACAACTATCTTTAACAGTTTAATAAGAGTTTAATATCCCAACTCAGACCGTTCTGCGATTC